>PVHX01012581.1:0-44607 GCA_004024805.1 Geosciurus inauris
GTGTAAGGGGGGAGGGGGCATGGGGACAGCAAGGGTGGTGGAATATGATGGACATCATAGCCCTAACTTTATGTATGACTGCATATATGTTGTGATTCTATACAACTTACAACTAGAGAATTGATATGTTATCCTCTATCTATGTACAATGAATCATTTACACTGTTAACATGTAAGCCTAAATAAAAATATATATATATATATATTTAAAAAGTAAAAAAAAAAAGAAAGAAAAAGAAAATTTTCTAGCACCAATGTCCTGAAGCATTTTCCCTGCTTTTTTTTTTAAAAGATTTTTTATTAGTATCTTATAGTTATACATAGTAGTGGGGTTCATTCTGAGTCCCATGTATGTTTCTAAAGTAGTTTCATAGTTTTGGGTCTTTGGGTCTACAATCCATTTTGAATTGGATTAACTTTTGAATAGGCTGAGAGTGATCTAGATTTGTTCTTCTGCATATGGATATCCAGTTCTCCCAGTACTATTTATTGAAGAATCTGTACTTTTTCCAACATGTGTTTTTGAAGTCTCTGTAGAAAATCCGTTGGTTGTAATTACAAGGATTTATTTCTGGGTTCTCTATTCTGTTCCATTGAATTGTGTCAGATTTTATGTTAGCACCATGCTGTTTTACTTATTATAATTTTTTTCGAAGTTAAAAAAAAAAAAGAAAAACTTGTCACTATTGGGAGGTGTTGGAACTTTGAAGAGGTGGAACCTGGAAGGGGCTCCTTGCCCATTGGGAGCGAGCCCTCGGAGGGTGTGGGAGGCCTCGGTCCCTTCCTTGCTCTCTTGCTTTTGGCCATGAAGGGAGCAGTTTTGCTCACCACATGCTACCACCATGACATGCTGCTTCACCATAGGCCCACAGTGATGGAGCCAGCCAATCATGGGCTGGAACCTCTAAAACTGTGAGCCAAAAGAAGCTCTCTTTTTTTATAATACAATTTCCTCAGGTATTTTGTTAAAGTGATGAAAAGCTCACTAACACAGCAACTCTCCCTTCCACCCACACCTGGCTTCCTACAATTTCTACTGCTGATTTCCCTGAATGCTCTTTTCTATCTCCTCAGCTCCAGAAGACTGCTGGAGTCCACCTGGATCTCTCTCTTATTCCCTGGTCTGGAGACTGTCCATATAGTAAACTGAGGCAAATGTAGCGCTGCCCTTTTTAGTTTCCCATCTTCCAGGGCTCACTGTCCTTCAGTGTCTGATGCTTAAGGTCTTAAAAACAGTTGTTTTATATATTTTGTTTCTTTTTTTCAGTTGTTTCAGGCACTGGCAAATTCTTCATCTTGATTAGAAGTGAACACCCCTGTCTCCACCCTTCCCTATTCTACTTTCGTTTCTAATTGAGGCCCCTTATTGTGTTCCCATCAGTGTGACTCTGTGCTCTGGCCACACTCTTGTTAGCACCTTCCATACCTCTGGACTGACTCAAAGAAATTCTGTTGCTTTTTTATTCTGATGGTCTTTGTCCTTCCTTATCGCTGGGGTCAGGAATACCTAGTTCAACTGCTGGCTGCAGCACTTACTAGATACGTTAGTTTATTTCCCCACCTGTAATTGAAGTAGCAAAGCTTACCTTGTAGAATTGCCATGGAGATCAGATGCCATTACGTGGAACTCTCCAGTGGCTACTAGACGGCCAGGCGTCCTTAAGAGGAGTCATCACTATCCCTGACTTCTCGCTCTGACTTACTCTCTCTCTTCTTCTTCCTGCCTCCACTTTCCTTACTCTAGATCTATTCAGCCCTAATATTTCTTGGCTGTGGGCTGCAGTGACAAATTATACTTTAAAAATTAAGTCTTGGGCCCCATGACAGGTGAGTCATGCCATCAAGAGCCTGTAGAGAGGGAATGAGTCCCAGCCTTGAAATACCAGGGCGTGTGGGTGGTTTCTGCAGGAATCGCTGATGAACACCTGTTAATATTTTACGTTTTCTCAAAGACACCTCAGCTACTTGCTTTTAAGAAGACTTAAAGTCTTCCTACAATTAAAAAAAAAAAGACCAAATCAACCTGGCCTCCGTGTATGATTGTTCAGATTGTTCTTTGCACAAATCTAGGGGGTCTCCGTCACTGCAGAGACACTACACATTAGTGTTGTAACAAGTTCCCAACTGTAAATAGCAGTGAAGTATGTTTAGAGGAGCTGTCAGCTAATATTTTCATAAGTGGAACATAAGCCACAGCAAAGTTCCAAGTGACTGATGTAGGTCAACTAGATATTCCACAGGCCCACACGGGATGAAATGTCACTCCCCCAACAAAACCCATCAGCCTTCCCACCTGGGGACATTTTTCAGCCCTGGGAACTATGTCTTGGATCCAGAAGCAGGGCACTGTGGTGACTAAGAATGATTATTCATTTCAGCCCAGATCGTGCCTCACTCCCAGCTCCACTAGTTAACAGTAGAACTACCTTGAGTAACTTACTCAACATGCTGAGGGTTCTCATTTGTAAAATGCGAGTAAATCCACCTGCTTAAGCGGGGTTTGGATAAGCTTGACACAAAATAATATCCATCAAGTACCCTAGGTCTACTATATGCCCGGTACATGATAAGTAACATCACTACTATTTCCGTTATTGTTACTGCCATCACCATCATCAGTATTGCGGTTGTTATTGGCAATAAGGCACCTAACCATTAAAACCCTCTCGGACAACATTACCTAACAGAATGTTCCACAATGACAGAAGGTATAGTAGCTACTAGCCACACACTGATAACGAGCATTTACACTGGATAGCAAAGCTCCAGTAATGAGGATTACTTGTTGGGAAAACTCACAAAATTTTGCTTCCTTGTAGTGGGAAGATATTCCCAAGGGCCAAGTCTCTAGAGACAGCAGCTCTACCAGCAAAGCTAACAGCTTGCACCTCAGTCCTAAACTGAGGTCTGCCCCCAAAGGCATGGCTCACCTTGTCTGCATCCGTCCCTGGTGGCTCTGTGGGGAGGGCTTCTCTGGTCCTGGACCAGCCCACTGCTCTGCCACTCACCTTGACTGTCTCACTTCCTGCCAGCACTCCCGTTACATCTTTACCTGTTGCTTTGTTGACTCTCCTCCTGTCACTAACAGGTGAGCTCAGAAAGGTGGACTCTTACTCTGCTTTGATCATCAGTTGATTTCAGAGCAAACAATCTGACATGGAAATGTCACAGAATTTGATACCTGCACTGCCTACACATTCTTTGGGGTCTGGGGATTCTCTGGACACAGTCCTTAAGAGCTCTGTCTTCTCAGCCACAGCATTACAAGGAGCTGCAGCTCCAGTGTGGAGAAAATGTTTTGAATTCTAAACAAGAGCCAACCTCGTATATGTTCTTGTATTTCACTGGTTTACTCTCCTTGCAGCTAATGTGATTAAGGATTCATGGCGATGGGTATACGTTTTTATTAGGACTACAACAAGTGATTCAGAGGTAATTAAGCGATGGAAGGTTCCACACAATGCCCACTCCACTTAAGGACTAAATGCTACACATTGCTGGATTAACTGGCAAAGAAGAAAAAAGGAACCATTAAGAAAGCATCAACTATTATAGCGAAAAACTATCAGGCCTGTTCTTGGACCTTGTATAAGCAAGAGAAGGAGACATTTTTCATTTATACAGAAGTATGAGGAAAATAAGAAAAATCAATGGAACATATATGCATTTAAAACAAGGTCATTTGTTATAGCTTTGTTTTTCTTTTTTTAAAGAACTATTATCTTATATGTACATCAATAAAGGAATGAGTAAGTAAATTGGAAAATACATGGAATTTTATGTAGACATAAAAGAATGAGGTAGAATGATTTATAGTTGCATGGAAAGATAAAATTGTAGCAGAGTTCCCATTTTAAGAATAAATTTAATCATTATATGTTCAGATGTGCACTGAAAAACTTCTTTGGTAACTTCTAGGGAGTGAATTAGGGCCTGAAATTATAGGCATGTATTATTTTTGAAATTGTAACATAAACATTTTATTTTTTAAAAATTATGGTAAATTTAAAAGCAAAAGAAGTCAGAATACTAGAAGTAGCTTAACTGGAGGTCAGGGGTAGAAGATGTGGGCAGGGAGCTGGATAGAAAGCAGGCCCAAGGTCAGCATCAGAAGACCAGTGAAACTGACCACCAAGCCATCATTTAGGCAAGGAAGTTGACCACGAGTTCACTGGCCAGAGACCCTAGCAGCAGAGGTCAAGAGATGCCCCAATAGCCTAGGATTTGAGGGTCCATAACACAATCTCAACCAAGTTACAGAGTCTCTCAGCTCCCTGCCCAAGTGCCAAAAAGCCACCTATGAAGAGAGAAGCTAGAAATCAGAGCCCTGGCTGTACAGATCAGCCACTTTTTAGAAAGTGCCACTTGTTAGTCATTCAGTGACACTGAAAGAAAGATTAACTTGGTTATACAAAATAAAGAAACTATATTTCATTTTGTAAATGTCTTTTTTTCATTCAACAAAAACTTAGTAAACACTCACTGCTCACAAGAACCAGGTGGTAGAGACCCAACGGTGAATCGGACAAAGCCTTCCTGAGCCCTCTATAGCGAGGAGAGACTAACAATTAAAAATATTAATAAGCACTATACCAGGTGGCTCTGAATATTACGGAGAAACTAAAGTAAGGTAAGAGAGACAGGAAGTGCTAGTTTGACAGGGTGGATGGTTTTAGAGGATGATCAGAGAAGGTGACTGATAAAATGCCTTTTCATCAAAGACCTGAAGAAGTGAGGAGGTCAGATGTACACAGGGATGGAGAGGCAGATCACTTTAGTGTCTCTTCCCAGGGGACAACAGGGGTGACAGAAGGGAGCACTCCCCCTCTCATTTAATCTCCAGCCTTGAAAAACCACTCAAGTGGCCATGAGAGTGAGCCAGAGGGTTCCCATGGCAACCAGCCTCCTGCTCGCCTCTTCTCGTGCACATCCCGAGACGTCTCACATGTCCTCACCCTGGATTATAAACTTGGTGAGGGCAGAGCTGGCCCAGCTCACTTCTGCCTTCTCACTCACTGGCACAGTGCCTGGCTCATATGCATTCTAAATAGGCACCAGCTGCTTGAATACAATGACGGACCAAAGAAGCCCCAGGGCAGGTCTCCATTGGGTCTGCAGGATTCTTCCTAGAGCACGTGGGCCTGAAACCTTCTTCAAGCAAGAAGATCTGAAAACACATAGAGAGTGGTATTGCTCAGGCTCTGCTCTCACTTGCATCTCCTCATCTTCTGACAACTGTGAACTCGAAGCCCAGTCCTCACACTCGGTGGACCAAGGGTAGAGTGTGTAGCCCCGCCTGAGCTGATCAGTATATCAGAGTGCCTTGACCAGTGTCTGGGGTGAGCACATGGCCTAAGTCAGTGTGGTGAGCATGAATCTCAAGGCCTCTGCTCATTCCCACTGGACCTGAGTCTGCTCAGGTCTGGGCTAGAGTCCCTGGAGCTACCATACCACCACATGGACCAGCAGAACAAAGCCCCACACTGAGGAAAGCCAGAGACAGAAAGAGACCAACAATTCCTGCTCAGACAGCTTGAGCCCAGAAGCCAATTGAGCCTTGCACTTGCCCTGTCCCCAAGAGCGGCTCTCCTGTTCATAAGACTAACTAACAGAGCTTTACTAGGAGCCAGCAAGACTTAGATCCTAATTGTAATTTTTCAGTTATCAAACAGATGATGGAGACCAGAAATTCTGAGCTCCAGGGTTCATGTCTGGCTTGTTATAACCAGACTTGAATCCCCACAAATGACATCCCCAGGGCCTAAAATAACATGGTGACTTACACGAAAGCTCTCTGTCATCCATAGGTTATAATTTTAACCCAACCCAGATGTGGGTCCAAAGACAAACTCGCTCATGTTTGGTTTTCTTCCCATTTCATCCCCTGCACTTTCCAGCCCACTGGCAGTCAGCCATAGAACTAGTTATGGCCAGGGAAGTGCAGGCACACATGATATGTGTCACTGCTAGCTGAGGCAGGAAAAGCCCAGCTCAGTTCTCCAGCATTTTCCTTCTCCATGGCAACAGAGGATGCTGCATATTCCAAATGGTGCAACTACAGCTACAAAATGAGTCATCAGCCTGGGACCCTGAGTGACTCTGTGGAGCAGAGACCCCTGGTGGGATGGGAGGCTTGAGTAGAAGAAAAACATCCACTTCTGTTGAGCTAAGCCTCTGAGATTCGGGAGCTGTTTGTTACAACAGTGTAAACAGTTCATCCCCTAATACAGGGATGTTGTGTTTTTCTACATTTACTTTCCCCAATAACTCAGAAAATATTTTCCTTCAAGTCTAAAGTTCTACTAAAACCATCAAAGAGTGAAGAGAACTTCCAAAAGTCTTGCCTAGATAAATAAAGAATGAAGGTTGATTTGCCTGTATAGGTAATTCCCAACATCAAAAGTAAAATAAGAATTTCTTTGGGGACACATAAAGAAAAAACACAGAATCTGAAATGCTGGTACCAATATGTAAGAGTCTTCCCTTCTCATAAAAAGAAGGAGATTATTAGGCAAGCATCATTGTTCTTGAGCAAGGTAAACCAAGGTTATCTACCCGCATATATATCAGCTGCTCTAAGAAGAACATTTTATATATACATAAATTTCTCCACAAATTGACCTAGGAGAAACTTACCTATTTGTGTAAAATGGAAGTCTCATTGGATTTTTTTGGATGTTGAAGAAAATAAGCTTTCTTACATCACTTATAAGTACAAAGCACTAATAGTTCTAAACATTTTTCCTAATTTTCTGTCCACTTATAATACACTCAGAACTGAAACCAACAGTGAAAATTTCCTGGAGCCCTTGTTAGTTCAGCAGATTGCTCTTTCTTCTATACTTATAAGCTATGTATTTTTAATTGACTTCGAAGCACTAACAGTCATGCAAAAAAAAAAGGTTATTTTAAGCAGAGTTTGTATTGTATGGCAAATTGAGACAGGCTGCTAAGCAAAATGTGCTGTCAGTATGTATTCATTAGAAACAAAATCCTTAGGGTAGTTGTAATTTATGGAAAAGCACAGAACAATAACTTAGCTAATAAAAATGTACTCCAGAGCAAAGGCTGAAACTGAGAAAAAGCAAACTATGGTCGACTGTTACATGGGTATCTTTCTTGTCCTTATTTAATCCATGCTTTCAAATGACTTAAAAGTATGGATTAAATAATCATCTCCTAATGACTTAAAAATGCAAATCCCAACTAACGACCAACATCAAGTTCTATTGCCTATTTCTTAGAGTTTGTAAGTTCAGAGTACAAATGAACCCCAAAGAGAAAGGGAGAAAGACTCAAATATTTCAACTTTGGAAACAGTAACTTCATCTAAATTGGAAAGATTCACTACACTTTGGTCAGAAGAAACTTGGAAGTTCACTGGATGACTAGGATGTGGTGTTTCTGCTCACATTCCCCAGAAGATCATGCAGCACACAGTAAATGCTTAACCAATATTTGATGAATTGGTTGCCATTACCACTATTCAAATTAACATTACCACTGTAACTTTTCTAGGGGGAAAAAAAAGCCTTTTCTTAGTCCCTGCAGCACGCTGCTGCCTCAGTGTAGGTGGGCCTGACCCAATGCCATCACCACCAGCCTTTCATCTCATGTGTTCTGGGAGACCTGGACGTTGACACACTAGGAAGGTGGATGCCCCTGTCACACCAGGGGAGGCTGCAGGTACTGCACATAGAGTTTAGTCGCCACACCTCCCCCCAGCCAGGCATACAGCCTGGGGCATGCTGTGAAGACAAGGACGGCATCGGGGTTGGTCCTGACACTCAGAACCCACATTCCAAACTCCTGCATGCTCCACCGTTGATGACTCGGGAGCCCTCAGCAAATAAGCTGCCATTTTGATGGATTTTTCTTTAATCCCGTCTGTCCCGGGGAAAGTGTGTCAGTCCTCCGCCCCATCTGCTGGAAACATAACCCAGAAGAGGCCATGAAGAGCAGACCTCCCGCAGTGGAAGCTAGACAAGCAGGGTGCACTGTAGAGACCACTCCAGGTGGGTGCTGTATGTGTCCAGGCAGGCTTTGGGTAGGAATGGCAAGATTGTCTTGAAACTATCATCCAGTTGAAGGTTTCCTTTAGATTAAAAAAAAAAAAGAATCACAGTATGGTCCAGTCCAGAGAAGGGTTATACTCAAGTCTGGAAGTTGCACTACCAACTGCCTCTAGCCACATAGCCATATGGAAGTCCTCCTGGTTTCCCTGGAAAGCTATCTGTAGTCATAAATGAAACACAAAAGGTAAGCTTTATATCTTTGTTGGCATGATTGGGTGAAATTAAAGCAATCGGCTATGGGCAAACCAGTTCCTCAGCTCTGCCTGCCTCACAAGGGCAGTAACGCAGACCGGTTAGCCCCAGGAGGCCAAACACACTCCTTTTGTGTCCCACAGCTCTGCTGTGACCCTTGTAGAGGGACCTCTGACTGTTCTCGCTTTGAAGTCTCACAGCTCACAAACTAGTCTGTTGTATGCCCCATAAACTTTTAATTTTAAATTTTTTTGTTCTGGTTTTATTTTCAACAACTCCATCACTGTATTTCAGCAGGAGAAGCCAATGGATTAAAAAGCTGGAAAGTAATAAAAAATAATCAGATGAGAAGTTGACCCACCTGCTTCTCACCATCAGTAAGTCCTACATGCAGCTCACCTGTGGTTGGCTGTTATATGTCTTGTTCCTTGTGAAAAGTCTCAGGATACCTCAACAACTGGCCATTGGGGCGGCTTTGACTTTTCTAAAGAATTTTGATTCTCTTCTTGTTCATTTCTTGCATTTAACTTTTTTCTGAATGCGGAAATACCAGAGAACTCTGATTACATAACTGTTCTGGATTATTTTAGGAATCATTCTCTTCGCTACTAAAATTTTACTCTCACTCTCATTTTAGTTTGAGAAAAAATGTTTCCTTTTGACAAAACTACAAAGGAAAAAGATTTTTGTTAATAATGCACCCCAGCTAACGAAAGATAAAACAGCTCATTCTCCAAAAACAGCTACAATGTGAATAGTACCAATTTTCAACCAAAATAAAATTATTTTCTCACAATCTTCATTCAGGAAGAAAAGATGGGTGTGGCTACATGATCTCAAGCAAAACAAGGTGAAGTCTCAGTTTCCTCATCTGTAGAACGGGATCATACTGGGATAAAGTGCACTGCCCTGCCGGGTGCCTTTCAGGAAGACACTATTTCTCCCAGAAGAGCCACCTGCAGGGAACCTTCCTCCACCAAGAAGCCTGCACCTCTTCAGTCAGAGTCTCTCTCAGGAATCTGGGGTTGGCATCAGACACAACCTGTCATCCTGCTGTGAATGATCAAAATGAAGTGGGGTAATATTGCAAATTTAGGAGCGGCCTCCCATGACAGGTAGGGAGAGTGATCTGTGGAAACTCATCAGCAGAGAGAAGAGGATGGGTAAGTATATAGAGGAATCAGAGGACGAGGGTGGGGAAGCAGAGCACCTGCTTCCCTTACAGCTGAGTTCCAGGAGCTATATGTTAACTTCCTTGGGACATCGCTACAGCCTCTGTTAAAAGAGAATAAAACTACTATCCCATCCTTTTGTATTTTTTTTCTAAATATATCACGTCGTTTCTCGTACAATCAAAAGTGTTAACTTAAACATGGAAGGGAGAAAACGACGGCCCTCCTCATCCACAAGCCCTTCAAAGAGAACTCCCTCCCTGAGGCAGAGCTCACGCTGGCCCTCCCACACAGGGACTCTGACCAAGTGAAACGCCCTCTTTACACTCACATGATCATCAACAGGCACAAAGGTGACACCAAATCAACATCAGTGCCCCTGACCCTCATGTCTTGCTCAGTGACAGTCTTTAAAAAGCCAAAAGCTCTTTGACAAATCATCTCCTTCACAGGATGAAAACTAACCCTGAAGCAGGTTCTTTCTCTTGCCCTAACGGCTACTCTTGGAATAGCTGAGAGAGTTTCTCAGTGTCCAGCGTGCAGGGTCAACGTGGCATCACGGAGCCACTTTATTTAGTCAGGAAGTTCAGGAAGTTAGTTCCTTTAGTCAGGAAGTTCAGCCCAGCGCCAGCCCTCACCGGTGCTTCCACTGGGCTGCCACGTGGCTCCTCACTCAGGAGAGGCCTCAAGGGGCGCCTCTCCCCCTGTGCTCTGCTCACAGCCTAAGACCCAGATGTGCACGTAGCAATGGGAGGTGTGGAACGCCAGCCCATCTTGTGGCTGGTTGTGAGGGAAGAGGTGTCGGAGAGCTCCTGACCTCACAAAGTGGGAGTGTGGAGCCTTTACATACTGTTCAGAGAACTTCATGAATGACTTCCGGAAATGTGGAGGAGGCCAGCCTGTGGCTGGCTGTTGAGTCATTCGCCACCGCACAGATGTTAGCACAATGGATTCTCCTCATTCTCTACACTCTTGGTTTTCTGCTGGATTCGCCCAAGTGGGCCCATTTCACAATGAACTGGCTCCATTTAGAGAGTAGAAATTCCTGCTCACTCTGCAACTGAATGGCTGGGCAAACTGAAGTTCTAATTTTGATGCAAATCAACTTACTCTGGCTGTTTCTCGCTGGCATTTTTCTCTGGGACCCTGCTGCCAAGGGAAATGTAGTTCAAAACAGACCCTTGTCCCCCAGCCCCCAACACTGGCATCATGGCCTAGTTTGGTCACACCTGGGGCTCAGCAGGAGTTTATGCTTTATGAGACAAGCTGCCTTTAGTCCCAAGCCCGAAGAAACAGCTAGGAAGTTCTAAGAACCATGAGGTCTCTTCAGTAGTGCCAGGGTATGTGAGTTTCTCCTGGGGGACAGAACCAATGGGTGGGTGGATAGGTAGGTAGACAGAAAGCAGATAGCTACAGAGAGGAGGGGATTCTTTTAGGGGAATGAGCTCATACAGTTATAGAGGTGAGGAAGTCCCATGATAGGGAGTTTGTAAGATGGAGCACCAGGGAAACTGGTAGCATGGCTCAGCCCACGCCTGAAGGCCTCAACCAGAGAAGCCAATGATATAACTCTGGAACCACGGATGGAGGCTTAAGGACCTGGTGGGGTGCTGGTACAATTTCCAGAGTCCAGACGTCCAAGAAATGGAGTTCTAATGTCCATACGCAGGGACAGACAGATGTCTCAACTCTACAAAAGAGAGAGAGTTCACCTTTTCTCTGCCCTTTTGTCCTCTCTGGGCCCTCAGCTGATTGGACAGTGCCTGTCCACACAGGGTGAGAGCAGATCTTCCTCGTTCAGTCCACTTCCTTGAATGCCAGTCTCTTCTGAAACACCCTCATAGACGTATTCAGAAGTAGCAATTTACTAGTTAACTGGGTATCTATGAGCTAGCCACACCTAAAATTAACTATCACAAGGGAAATGAAATCAGACTGTGTCTTCATTTAACTATGTATTGCCAGTGCGACTTCTGGTTTCAACTCCCACAGGCAAAAAGTTTCAGAGTAGACACTCCTGTTCATACAATAAAATATAGGCAGACAAATTGAAAACTAATGATCTTTTTTTTTTTGGACTCATCAAAGAAGTGAGGTTGTCAGGCAAACTGCCACCCCAAAATCTAGTCATGGTCAAGGTCTGAACACTTAGAGCAGAAGCCCCTGGAATTAGACAGGAAGGAACTTGCATGGTGACATTGATAAACTGCTAGAGGCTGAGTGTGGTCTGACATGGGGACCGCCATCTTAGACCCCATGGGCTTTGCCTCCAGAAACTCCACCAGGTGCTCATGCTAAAGACCCAAGTACAAGGAAGGCTCTGGCTGGGCAGCATAAACGTAATCTTCACAAAACACATTAAGAGATTCCTTGAAACAAAGGCTCACATTGTGAAATGATTGCTACAGTCAAGAGATTAACACATCATCAGTTTGTATATCTTAAATACAGTTTTTATTTATGAATTCAACTGTATAGAGCTGGAAAGATAGATGATAGATAGACAGACAGAATCCTGCCAGCACCCAGACAAAAAAAGGAAGGCTGCTCTCCAGAAGGAAGAATAGGCCAAACCTCATCCCAGCTGGGAAAAACCATTTTTGCATTTCTGTTCCTCAGTCTCCTGACTCACCCATGGGAGAGAAGCAGACACCAAGGCTCAGGGCCCTGAGAACACAGATTGGAGATGCCACCACCAGGGAAGGGAGTGGGGCAGAGGAATGGAGCCTTCTCATTGGGGAAACCCTTGTACAGGTCACAGTCCAGGGATACAGGCCCTCTGAAGGATTTCATGAGATTTCAGAAAGCTCCCCTCTCACTATCTACCACTGTGGCAAGAGGCCTTAGTATAATCACAGCATCGCAGCTGGAAAAGTTGCAAAGCACAGAGTCTCTGAAGAGCAGCAGTACTCAAGAGGAGAGGAGTCAAGGTCACTAGAACCAGCTGAAACCTCTGGCATCTATAGCCACAGCAAATGTTAAACACAAACTCCAAAATCCTAGCCAGGTAGCCATGAATCTTCTCAGTGAAGCCCTGTTTACCTCATTTCCTGCTACCTGGAGAAGCATGCCCAGCTGTCGATAGAAATTTCCAAGGCATGCCAGAAGGGAAATGGTCAACCGGACTCACATCGGACACACCTGGGAACTACCTGTCAAGAGATTTAAAACAACTATGATGAATAGTTAGAATATGCTGCTGGAAAAGAAGACAACATGCAAATGTCATGTTACTAGAAACCACGACATTTCAATGGAAATGAAGAGGAAACCGGACACAAATGATGGGAAAGAGTCAGCAGGCCTGAACACTGGCCAATAGGAACCTCCCAAGCTAAAATGCAAAGAGGAAAAGAATTAGGAGGACAAGACAATGACAAAAGATGTAACACATTTGTAGTTGGAATGCCTGAAGGAGAAGAAAGAAAGGAGCAGAAGAAACATTTGAAGTAATAATGGTTAAGAACTTCCCCAAATTAAAGATAAACACCAACAAACAGGAAGCCCAGAAAACACCAGTTGGGATAAATCAAAAAACACACCCAAGTGCCACACAGAGAGACATAGTATATCCAGCCTGCAGAAAATCCAAGGCCAGAACAAGGAAAATAACTAAATAAAAATCTGTCTTACCTAGGAACAAAGATAAGAATTACTATGAACTTCTTCTCTTCAGAAAGCATGCGAGTAAACAAAGAGTGGGTTAAGAGGTTTAAAGTGTTGAAATTTTAAAACACCAATCTAAAATTCTATGCCTGGGCTTGGGGTACCGCTCCATGGAAGAGCACATCTTACCATGCACAAGGCCCTCGGTTCAACCCCTAGCATCAAAACAAAATTTTAAAATAAAAATAAATACATAACATTCTATGTCTAGTAAAATTATCTCTCAAAAGTAAAGAGAAATAGGCTTTCTCAGTAAAGAAAAACTGAAAGATCCCATCGTCAACAAATCCGCCCTACAAGAAATGTCACAAATTCCTCAGGCAGAAGGAAAATAATATAGGACAGAACCATGTATTTGCACAAAGAAAGAAAAACAACAGAGAATAATTAAGTGAAGATAAAAATCCCTTGGCTGTTTTATTTTTGATCTAAAAGGTACGTATTTGTAAGAGTAACAATGTACTTGGTGATGATAGCAAATCAATAACATCATGAGGACAGGAAGGGAGAAGTGAGAAAATTTTGTCATAAGATACCTGTGCTACTGACGAAACAGAACTGCATTATTTGTAGGTGGATTTGGATTAGTTAGAAATACAGGCTGTAAACTCTTAAGGTGACCCTGCAAACATCGTGTTGCCTACCACCTCTCGTCTTGCTCACCTGAATCCCTGATGTTGGACCATCATAAGCTTCAGGAGGTATTTTTGAGTGGTTGGCTGGGGTAGGGTAGGTTGGTTGGGTGGTGGTTGGCTGCAGTTTCATAGGTTGGTTGGGTGGTGGTTGACTAGGGTTAGGTAGTTTGGTTGGGTGGTTTGCTGGGGTTGGGTGGTTTGCTGGGGTTGGGTAGTTTGGATAGATGGTGTTGGGTGGTTGGCAGGGGTTGAGTAGGTTGGTTGGCTGAGGTTGGGTAGGTTGGTTGGGTGGCATTGGGTTGTTGGTTGGGATTGGGTAGGTTGGTTGAGTGGGGTTGGGTGGTTGGCTGGGGTTGGTAGGTTGGTAGGTTAGTTGGGTGGGGTTGGTGGGTTGGTTGGGTGGTTGGCTGAGATTGGTTGGGTGGTTGGCTGGGGTTGGTGGGTTGGTTGGGTGGTGTTGGGTGGTCAACAGGGGGTGAATGAAGAGGTGATGAGTGACTCATGCCTTCATAGGAACTACACTGTGACACCCCCTCAACTTTCCTGTCCTCGAACACTGACACCAGACGGTGTACCATGCTGTGCCACATGCTCTGCAGAAGCTCTGGTAATGCTGAGTTCAGGCAGTCAGATTTCTGTCAGGAGACTGGACACTACATACCTTTCTCTCCCTAGAATTTAGCATAGCTATTGCTAGGCTCTAATAAAATAATAAAATGAATGAAAACATCAAGGAATTCACTATTTGCAGTATCCATTCACTCCATAAGTATTTATTGATCACCACTGTATTCCTGACACAGGGTCTAGGAATGTAAAGGAAGCAAAAAAGAATAGAGGTTCTGCTCTCTGGAGAGCACCGTGTAGTAGAAGAGAGACCATGCTATGACCTGAATACCTGTGTCCCTCAAAATTCACATTCAAACTTAATCCCCATGTGATACAATGGCATTAACAGTGGAGCCTCTGGAGAAAGGACCAGGTCCTGTGGGCTCTGCCCTCATGAATGGGATTACAGCCTATAAAAGGAGCTGAAGGAAGCCTGTTGGTGGCTTCTGCCCTGTGAGGACACAAAGAAGGCACCGTCTGTGAAGCACAGAGCCCTCACCAGATGCCCTGATCTGGATCTTTCCAGCCTCCTGGACTAGGCAATAAATTTCTGTTGTTTATAAAGCATCTAGTCAAAGGCACTTTGTTATAGCAGCCTGAACAGACTAAGACAAATAACCCCATAAATAAATGTAAAATGATAACCTTGCCATGCGCTACAGTGGGCAAGATGGGAAAAGGCAAATGGCCTGGGGGCTGCAGGAAGCTAACAAGGAGCTGAGAACTGAAACCCAAGGAGATGGTACCCAGGCAGGAGGGTGAGGAAGATGGCTGCGAGGCAGCAGCAGGAACGTGTCAAGGTCCAGAGCAGAAGACAGCAGGGCACGCACAGAAACTGAAATGAGGCCAAAAAGCTTGGGGCTGGGAACTCCCCAGGAGAAACAAGTGGAGCCTGGAAAGGTAAAGGAAAGCCAGGCCATGCCAAGGCGAGGGTTTGTGAATGGCGAGTATAAATCAGTTTTCCACTTAGAAAGATCAGTTTGGGGAGAAAACAGCTGATTCCAGGACTGGAACAGAGTTTATGCAAGGTCATCCTGGAGCCCCGTGCAGCAGCAGAGAGTAAAGAAACACTCCACACACGTGGGTGCATGCATGTGCCCACACACACACACACACACCTGCACACACGCACACACACATACACACGTGCACACAAACACACTGGTGGAATCTGTCAAAGGCACACAGAAACCAGCTAAAACATCTCTGAAACACCAATGTTAGAATAATTCAAGCAACAAAATAATAAACTGGTGTTAAATTATAAACCAAGTAGAAAATAAATATCCATGGGTCCATGAGTCCATGCTGATATAAACAAATGATTGGATAAATAAATAAAAAGGGAGAATGGATGAGTCTACTGTGCAGAAGAATTCCAAATAACTCATGTGGATGCTTTATCCTCCCTGAGCTGGAGCACAACCTCCTTTGCAAAAGTGAGATGCTCACGATGACTCCCAATGAGTACAGGAGGAGCAGGGAAAGAGCAGCTCTGCAGTGGAGAGGTCTGACAAACTGCCTCGGCCAGGTATCAGGGTCAGGCAACAGTCATAAATCATGTCGACTGTGCATACCTGTGATAGCAGGTGATGAGAAGCAACTTTACCTCTGTGGTCTTCCTCTCCAAAACTCATAACCCAGGCTGCTCATGAGGAAACATCAGACAAATCCCAACTGAAGGACACGCTCCAAAATACCTGACCAGTGCTTCTCAAAACTGTCAAGGTCATCAAAACAAGGCAAGTCAGAGAAACTATCAGGCTCAAGAGGGGCCACAAGTGGTATGACTACTGAATCAATGTACACTGGAGGGGATCTAGGAACAGAGAAAGGGCATCAGGAAAAAACAAGAAAACCCATGTAGTGGGAGGACTTTCATTAATAATGATAACTTGATAATGGTTTACTGATGGTGAAAAATGTGTTATTATATTATTATTCATATCTAAAATATTAATAATAGAAGAAACTGAATATGTGGTATATGGGAACTCTTCATACTATCTAAAACTCTGCTACAATATAAATGATCATATTTTTTATTTTTTTATTCTTTTTTTGGTACTGGGCAATGAACTCTACCACAGAGCCACATCTCCAGCTCTATTGTATATTTATTTACGGACAGTGTCTCAATGAGTTGGTTAGCGGCTCACCTTTGCTGAGGCTGGCTTTGAACTCATGATCCTTGGCTCAGCCTCCCCAGCTGCTGGGATTACAGGTGTGCACCACCGTGCTCAGGAAAATGATCTTATTTTTAAACAAGATCATTTTGGCAATATCATCAAGATTAGATTGGGAGAAATCAAAAGTGGGGTGTGGAGATCAATTAAGAAGCTACTACACCTGTCCAGGCAGGAACAGATGGTGGCTCAGACTGTGGTCATGGAGACAAATTTGGGACAAAGGACAATAAACCATTATACACAAGGCCACAAAGTGAAAAGAAAAGGGTGCAGGACCCAGAGTCGGGCAGCTCCAGCCCATAGGGCACAGCAGATCTGGTGACTCTGCAGAGGCAGCAGGCCACACTGGCACTCAGATCTGGCATCAGAAGGCCATTCTCCAAGGAGAAGAATCAGAACCCATCTGGGAACAACTGATTCTGAATTTGTTTTTGAGAGTGGCTATAACAAAGCACCACAAGCTGGGTGGTTTAAAACAATACACATGTATCCTCTTGCAGTTCTGGAGGCTAAAGTCAAGGTGTTGGTAGGGCCAAGCTCCCCCTGAAGGCTCCAGGGGCCTTCCATGAGACCTCCAGGCTCTGGGGGTTGATCCACGGCTGTGGCCACGCCACTCCAGTCTCTGCGCCCCTCACCATGTGGCCTTTCCCGTGGGCGTCCTCTGTCTGCATCTGCACACACTGTTGTCTTCTGAATATGTCCACATCTCCCTCGCCTCACAAGAACAACAGTCATTCAGCTAGGGAACACCATGATCCAGCATGACCCCATCTTAGCTGGATGGCATCTGCAAAGACCCTATTTCCAAATAAGGCCACACTAGCAAGTAACAGGATTTTAACTTAAACATTTTGTTTGGGTGAACACAAACCCACAAAAGATGATGCAGAGGGCTGGAAAAGATGGGCCCAGAACACCTGACTTACGTGCTCAAAAACTAACAAAAGCGTATCAAAAGGACAAAGTGTCCAGATGCAGAATAGCTTCAGTAACAAAATAAATAACGATGTTAATGGCTTATACTCAGAACAACAGCCATGAATCTATACTATACACATGAAGGAAAGAAAGAAGCAAATAAGGTGGATTTTTCTTGGGATACAATATCAATTAGCAACGGAAGAAGGAATGATGGAAATAGAAAATCATCCTTTGTCAGCACCAACGCCCTAATGTTGCAGGAAGATGTGAAATTAGTGGGAGAAAGTACTATGAAGAACAGGAACTTGAAAAATCTCAAAATAAATCCCCACAAGACACTTGCTAAAAACAAAGCAAAAAAAAAAAAAAAAAAACAGTAACTTTGTGGAAGAGACGCCTGGCAGACACCACTGTCACTGAGTGAATGAAGTCAGCGTCTTCAGGAAAGGGACTTTGTGGGACTCCCGACGTGATACTAGAAGTCAGCCCAAGAGCTCGTCTGTGGGATCCTTGCCAAAAACGCAACACTCGATCACGAAAAAAGCACCAAACAAACCCAAGTTGAGGGACAATCTGTAAAGCAACTGACCAAGAATCTTGACATCTTTGAAAATCCTCAAGGTCATGAACAACAAGACAGAGGACTGTCCCAGAGGAGAGTAGGAAGGCATGAAGTCCCTGAACAGAGAAAGAGCATCAGTGGGACAGGACAGTGGCTAAGCTGGAGTGTGGCCCGTAGGTTGAGCGACACAGCCACGTCAGCTAAAGTCCCTGTCCCCCCATGGCTCTCTGTCTAGGTACTGGGGAGAAAGTGGCTGAGGGCACTGCTTCTGGAACTTTCTTATAAATGTAAAATTACTTCAAAATAAAAGGTTAAGAGTGAGAAAAAAAGTGAACAGCCTTGAGAGTCACTTCAGAAGTGAAATCAGCAGGACTCAGGGATAGGTGAACGTGTAACGAGAGAGAGCGCCCCAGAAGCTTTCTCCCCAGATTCCTCCATAAGGTAACGGAGGGATGACAGCCCTGAGACAAGGGCTCCTCCAGGAAAGCAGGCGGACTGGACACTCGGGTCTTTGAAAGACCTAAGAAATATCAACTAGGCAGCTGGGGATAAAAGGTCAAGTGCAAGGGACTAGAAATATGTGGGGGAAACGTGCACACGGTGACAGCTGAAGTCACACACTCGTGCAACTGCCTGGACAACAGCTCAGGCCGAGAGCTAGGGGGCTGCGCACAGACTGTGTGAGGGCAGCATCGAGGAGCAAAGCCCACAGTGGAGACAGAGGAGGGGCCAGGAAGCTGCAGGACCCAAACTGGGAGGGTCAGGAGAGAAGAGTTTCAAGGCGGGAGCATTCAAGAGGACACGGCTTTGCAGAGAAAGCACGCAAGCCTGGGATCTTAACGAGTTTGCGGCAGGAAGGTCTTTGGTATACTCAGAGTTATTTATTTGCCAAGCATTTTCACATGAACAGTGTCCCATGACCCACACCATTATACTTTATACTTTTGTGAGTCTGATTTCTTTTGTGTGTGGCTCTGTGTTCAGTGACTTATCCAAAGTGCCATGCTCTGTCATATCTTGATCTGATTGTCTTGCTCTTCAGATGAGGTCACTGTGGTAGGCGCTACGATGGCCCCTGGTCATCCCCACCTCCTGGTCCCCGTGCCCTGGTGTAATTCCCTCCTTCTAGCCAACAGGACACAGCAGAGGCTTCCCACTGCCAGGATTAGGCTACAAAAGGGTCTGGCTCCTTTCTTGTGCGTAGCTTCTCTTGCCTCGTCAGCAGGTGTGCCTCCCCGAGGCCAGCTGTGAGCTGGTAGGCCGCTAGGGTCAGTGTGTTGGTTCCTTCACGAGGCCAGCTGTGAGCTGGCAGGCCACTAGGGTGAGTGTGTTGGTCAGCTTTGCATTACCATAATGAAATACCCGAGGCAACCGACTCACAAAGAGAAAAGGTTCATTTTGACTCACAATTCTGAAGGTTCCAGTCCAAGACCAGGCAGGTCCATTGCTCTGGGCCCTGGTGAGGGCAGCACATCAAAGCGGGGGCTCGTGGCAGAGCAAATCACTTAGCTCACAAGTCAGGAAGCAGAGAGAGGGCAGGCTGGGGTCCCACAGTCCCCTTGGAGGTCCCACTCCAGTGACGTAAGGGCCTCCCACATGGCCCCACCCCTAAGGCTCACAGTGCCAAGGACATCAAGCCTGTAACATGTGGAACTTTGGGGACACTCCCCACACTACCGCAGCAGCAAGGAGCTCAGGGCCGCCTCTGGCGGTGGCCAGCGAGAAGCTACATGCTGCGCACCACCACACGCACTGGGAGGCACTCCCTTCCCCTGTGGAGCACTGAGTACTGTGGTGATGGCCACAGCCTGTTGGAGGTGGGGACTGGCTAAGCCTGGCCTGCAAGTGTGACCCAAAGGAGCCTCTGCCGCAAGCCTCTAGAGGCTGTGGTCACCCACGGGGCTCGAGAAGGGTGGGCTTCCAGGCTGATGCTCTCCCTTGATGCCTCACACCCAGTCCCCACCATTCCCCACCTCTCAGGTAAACTCCGTGGGCTTCATCAACCAGCCCCAGAGGTCTCTGGTTAGGCATCAGGTGACGGAGGCTGAGAGGAAGGAGAGGTCAGCCTCTACTTTCTTGGGCCCCCAGAGAGTACAGTCCGCCTTGGCTCGGGTAGCTGTCCTTTCCCCTAACTGTGAGTCTCTCTGGGTTTCATGGGCTCTCCTTGTTCCTCCCCTGTGGGAGAGCCACCTGCCTCTGCCCAATGTGCCCACAGATACCACCCTTCAGCTAGGAAGTGGCAGAGCTGGGACATTAAATTGTAGAATCTTAAAGTTACTTTTTAAGACACGGAAATCACCTCTCCCCCAGGCAGCACAAGCATAGATACAGGAGGCGTCCCCGGAGCCCAGCTCTGCCCCAGGCACAGTGACCACCTCTCAACTTATTCATCAACAAAATGAGGTCGATACCAGATACTTAAAATTGCCATGAGAATTAAGCCCAGGAACTTAAGTAAAATACATGGTATGTTGCGAGGGCCCAGGAAATGCTGGGCGCTTCCCCCCATCAGCAGAACACCTCACTTTGCTAAACCAACCTCACTGCAAATGCTCTTTACATGGTCAACAACCCTGGGGTAACAGTAGCTGTCATTACATCAGAATGCCAGAAGCACCCAGAGAGACATCACCTCACTCATTTTCTATGCAGAGTGGCTGTCCTGAATGTCACTCACTAACACTGTGGGTAGCTGTGCAGTTCAAAAGAACCACCAGACTCCTTCGAGTGATCCACTGTCCAGCACCTCAGTGGTATTCCAAGAGTGGAACTGTCGTGGAGCCTCCTCACATCAGATTGTCTCCTTCCAGAGTCACCCGTTGCCCAGACAGGTTTTTGGATGTACAAAGGCACAAGGCAAGAAAGAAGGTGGGGATCTGCCCATGGTGATAATCCCAGAAACATGTTCTGACTTCAGATTTCAGTTCTTAGAAAGGGCAGCGCTGTATGCCACGTTTGAGGCCATTCTGGCTGTTTTAATGAGGCCCTGAATACTGACAGGAGAGCCGCTTAGACTTGAATAACTGGGTCACCGTGGTTTCCCGAAGACCCCGGGGCAGGCTGCAGGGTCTGAGTTGTTGGCATGAAAGTGGCTGGTGGGCCTGATTCAAAGTCACTGGAAGGGGATACAGGACCAAAAGCCAAGCCTGCCCAGAAGTAGCACAACTCAGACAAGAGTGTAACTGGGCTGGGCCTGGCGGGCCTCACCCTTGCTGCTGTCAGACAGGCTGGAGGAAGACTCCCCCAGCCCCTGCCCGCCACAGCTCCACCTGCCTGATTTCCGCATCAGTCACGATCTGCTCTTCTATCATTTATGTAATTTATTTAAGTCAATTTAATATCTTGCTTAAATAAAAGTACACAGATTGAAATGTTGCATCACAAGCAAGGGAAAGCAGCACGGCCTGCCATCAGTAGGACACAATTAAAATGAACAATGAAAACGAGCACATTGCTGGACCCTGGCCTCCGCCTGTGGAGCAATCTCAGCTCGCAACACATGGGCTCCTGGATGAAGCAGGGCTGGCAAGTGTTCAAGCACCAGACGAGACTTTTCCTTCTATAATCAGAAACATTAAAAGAGAATGGGATAGAGAATAACTTTCTGATTGTGTTATTCAATCTTGTTTTGTGCTAAAATCACCTGGTAATGCATCTGCAGTCGTTATGTAACCTTGGGCTAGCGACTAGGATACAGCTCACTCCTCTATCCTGCTGATGCCTGGTCCTGAGCCAGAACAGCCATCAATCATGGTTGAGGAGCTAAGGCACAATAAAAGAAATAACTATTATAATGAGTCTCTTCCAAGCCTACTCAAACCATCTCTTCTGCTCTCCAGGCCACAGATGTGTCCTTTGGGAAATGCCAGTATCCACCAGACAGAGTTGCAAATAGAAATCACTCTCACAGGGGGAGCAGTGGCATGCACCTGAAATCCCAGCAGCTTGAGAGGCTGGGGCAGGAGGATCACAAGTTCCAGGCCAGCCTCAGCAACTTAGCGAGGCCCTAAGCAATTTAGCAAGATCCTGTCTCAAAATAAAAAATAGAAAGGGGCTGAGGGTATAGCTCAATGGTTAAGTATCCCTGGGTCCAATCCCAGGTACCAAAAGAAAAGAAAAGAATGAAACCACTTTCTGTGAGCCCAGTGACCTCAGCCAACAGGCCAGCACTGTCTCCTCCCTGTGCTCTTCCTCAAACGTCAGGGGCCTCCTGTGGGGCCTGGTGTGGCTCAGATGAGCTTCAGCAGTTGCAGCTAAAGGCTAGATGGTTCTGGTAGAGGCCACAGCACTGGCCTATAAGGGTGAGCATCCCACTGACCTGGCAGAATTTGGCCAATTCATGGTCCATTGGAGAGAGCTGTGTGACATGTTATGCTCCATCCCACACGTGTCCCTTCAGTCCCATCCACGTACCAGGTACATGTGTTACAGATACAATGGCGAATGAACAAGCAGAGTTTTTACTCCACAGAGCTCGTGCTAGGTGGGAGGAGGTGAGATGAGCAAGGCCTGTGGTGGCCAGTAGTCACTCATGCCATGAGGAAGAGGCAGAGGGTGACGTGCACAGGGTGACGTGCAGAGGGCCGTTCTGCACAAGAAGTCTAAGGGGGCCTTTAGACAGAGCAGCCATTTGAAGAGACGGCTGATGAAATGAGGGAGTGAGGTCATTGTCCACCTAGGAGAGCAGTCTGCCCAGCTTCAGGCTGGCTAGGGCAAAGGCCTGCAGCGGGGGCCTGTCAGCACATTCAAGGAGCAGCAAGGAAGTCAGTGTAGCTGGAGGACAGGAGAGGGAGTCAGTGGGCACCCAGGAGGCCAGGAACCGTGGCCCTGGCTCTGAAGAGAGAACCAGCCGTGGGCTAGGCTAAACAGCACCGACCCCATCTAACCTATGTCGGAGAAATGTCACCCAGGCTGGTGGGCGGAGAATGGACCACAGCGGATGGAGTAGAGGCTGGGAGACCATTGGGATTCCATTGTAAAATGGTGATGTCTTGTGCAGGATGGTGGCCCTACAGGTGACAAGGAGTGGTCTCCTAGAGGAGACATCATTTGGCAGGATTTGTGGAATAAAAGGGAAGAGAGTGTTGAGGTGGCTCCAGGGTGGCTTGTAGGGCAACAAAACATGGAGTTGCTGCCACCACTTGCATGGTAAGAAGTTTGGATAGAGCATGGGGCATGTTAAATTTGACACCCTTGAAAAATAACACAAGTGGAGAAGTCCATCAAACAGCTGGATATTGGTAATGGCAATAATAAAATGCACCATCTCTTGAAAGCCACACCGCCCAATCTTCCCTGGGCTGCTCATCTGCCCGTCAGCCCTGCTTCCTTCCTGATCTGCCTTCAGGTCTCTCACACCCACACGCTGAATTTGAGCGAGGGGCTCCTCTTTCTTTTCAAGCCTGCACTATGTCCCTTACAATGGCATTTAATGCACCTCATCATGATTTGTTTTGGTCCATCTCCACCTAACACTCTAAGTTGTATGAGGGCAGTAACTTTTTTGCATCCGGCAAACAGTCTAAGCCAAATCAGTATTTCAGAGACTTCTCAACAATGTCTTTGTCTCCTCAGCAACCTCACAAGGAGATCAAGACCTCTTTCTGTAAGAGAGAAAATGAAGACTCAAAGAGGTTAATTTACCCATGATCACTGGCCTAATGACCAAGATTTGAACTTGGTTCCCCATTGGTCCCCAAGTCCACTTTCTTCTCCAATCCCATGACTCTCTATCTCTCCTATCCACTCTCTGGAGACTAAATTTAAATGTTAACACAAAATCTTCCCACAGTGAGACTGCTGTTGTCTAAATGTGTTCATACAACATTCATATGTGGAAATCCTAATCCATGTCATTAAGAGGTAGGGCTTTGGGGATGATCAGGGTCCTGAGGGTGGAGGCCTCGTGGATGTAAAGATGCTGGTAATGGTTAATTTGAATTTTCAACTTGATTGGATTAGGAGATGCTAAGGATTGAGATGCTTATAGGTGTGTTGATGAGGGTGTGTCTAAGAATGATTGGCATGTGGGTTAACCAACTGAAATGGAGACCCTCCCTAAGCGTAGGCAGCACCTTCCAATAGAATGATGGCTTGGATGGAACAGAAGTTGGAAAAACAAGGAAGCAGCAGCAGATGCAAGCTCCATTCTTCTTGAACGGGTTCTTGATTGCTGCTGCAATTGTCTGAGGATATCAGACTCTGGCTTCTTCCCTCTTCCAAAGCAGACTGTGCCAGTGATTCTCCAGAAGCCTTCAGTCTCATACTAGGGTAATCCCGTTGATCCCTCTTGTTCTGGGGCTTCAGCCTCATGGACTGCACAGCTACTGGTTCCTCCAGCTCTCCAGCCTGCAGACAGCCATTCTGGACTATCCAGCTTCTGGTCACATAGGCCAACCTAATAAGTCCCCTTTTTATAATTATACTCCCTGTTGATTCTGTCCTTCTAGAGAACTCTGACTATACACTGGGCATCAAACATAACCTGTAGGTGATTTAAAATATGTATGCGAGGATGTGCACAGGCCATAGGCTAAGAATATCTAAAAGTAGAAGCTACGGTAATAATGAAGAGCCTTCCCTTAGGGACTGTGAAAATGATGACATTTAATATTTCTAATTTAGTCATTAAATTCAACTATCAATTACATGATGAATCCTTATTTCTAAATTGTATCACAAATATTAATTAAATAAACAGAATGTAACTTCTTTGCAAATATCAGTCTGCACTGGCATCTTTGATTATTATTATTATTGTTATTATTATTATTTTTAGCCAACTCCTTTGCAGTTTTTAACTGATCACAACTCAATTAAGGAACCAGTTTTCCCTCTGGAACCCCAAGTTCACTTCCATCAGCCTAGAATTAGAGAGATCATACACGGAAGAATCAGACGATCCAGGTTCCACCAGTAAGAGGGTCCACATCCCAGACTATAGCTTTGGACCAGTGGCTAAACCTCTCTGAGCTTTAGTTTCCTCTGCCTGAAATAAGAACATGAGTGATATTGACCTTACAGGTAATGGAAAGTTTGAAGGTCATCTCTATCAAGGAATCCACAGTGTTTGCAGAGCGAACACTCCAAACACATAGCCACTTTGACCATTAGCTTCTCTGACAGTGGTGGCAAGATTCCCGTGCTGTACTAGAATGGCCAAGCAAACTCTCCCTGCTCCCCAGCAGCTTGGAGTCAGTACAGATGCACCTCCCTGAAGTAAGACAGCATAAATAAGGCTCTGATTAACTTTGCCAGAGAGATTTCTAATTGGAACAGAGTGCTGCTGGACAGTTCAACTTGTCAAGGAGAAGACCGCTACTGCTGCCGACCTTTTCAAACAAAGTTAATTGCTTGGGCTTTAAGGTTATGCTGCTGAAATCTTGCCATATATTGATCTAGGGGTGCACATTTCCCTCCTAATTTCTAATTTCCTCTTGAGGAGAAAGTAGGAATTTGCCTTCATGCTTCCTATCTTCTCTGGGAAGAACATAAATATGCAAAAGCTTTCTGTTCCCAAGTCAGCTTGATGGATCATGCAGCGTCATTTCTCAAGCTACTACTTAGTTGCCCATCTATTCAATCTTGTCGAGCTCTTCCAGCGGGCCTGGCACCTGTGAGACACAGCAGATGCAACAGCGAGCTAACTCTCGCAATGCAGAGGGTGGGGGAGAGAGCCCTGAATCAAATGATTAGATAAATACATGTAAACTTCCTGCATGAGTATTGGATGTGATCCTGGAGGGCAGGGCCAGGGTTGGAGAGTTCTCCCCCAGGCACTGGCAGAAGGCAATTGCTCTGTCTGTTGTGGATTTGAAAGTCAATCATCTGCTTTATATAGTCACCTTTTGCTGGAAACCCTAAAAATTTTTGGTGATAATGTCTCCTCCTTCCTGAGGTGCAACACTTTCACCAATCCATCCGACAGCCAGAGGGAAATCAAGAATGACTGAGTTGGTCAAATGAGGCTTTCCAGACATGTGTGGCTTGAGCCTGGAGGGAGAGAGCAGTGTTAACCAGGCAAGGGGTGAGGCAGGCTATCCCACGCTGTGAGCAAGCCCTCTGCGCCAGTGGACAGCCTGGAGCATGGGGGCACATGCCTGTAATCCAAGCACCTTGGGAGGTTAAGACAGAATAATGGCGAGTTCAAAGCCAGCCTCACCACCGTGAGGCACTAAGCAACTCAGTGAGACCCTGTCTCTACATAAAACACAAAATAGGGCTGGGGATGTTGCTCAGTGGTTGAGTGCCCCTGAGTTCAATCCCCAGTACCAAAAAATAAAATTAAACAAAAATTAAAAAGAGCTGGGGGTGTGGCTCAGTAGTAGAGCACCCCTGGGCTCTCCTCAGTTCCAAATAATAATAATAAATAATGAAACATGGGACATAGAAGAGCACCACAAAACTCAGCTATTGGCCAAATGACATGTCTGAATTCTTCAGCAGAGGATTGGAATGCAGGTGGAGGCTGCTGAGGAAGCGGGTCCCAGAAAGAAGGGCCCAGATGAGAGAGAGCCATCTCAGTGCTGAACAACTACGCTGCCCATGACCCTGCACACGCACACCCTCTGTATGTCAGCTTAATGTGCCTGGGTGCTTCTGTTAGGCTTGGCCACTCAGCTCTCTTCCCCTGGACCCCGGGAACCATTAGAGAGCAGGAATGATCTTGATCACCTCCCACCCACTCTATGATGGACATGGTGTTGGGCCCTGGCAGGTGTTCAGCAAACACCCCTTGGGTAGAATTTATCAGCTGGTTGTCCTGCATCACTGCATGTCATTTTTCAGCCCCTCTAGTGCTGGCAGATGGCTTGATGCTCGTCCGAGAGAACGCCCACCCTGTGCTGAGCAGCACCGCCAACCAGGCTCCATGCTAACCACCTCGCTGACATCACCTCCATTCAGCCCCCAGCCCTCCTCAGCTCTGAGCTCTTGCCCATTTCACAGATGAAGAGATAGGAGCTTGGAAAGACTGGGTAACTTTCAAGAGGTCACATGGCTGGTAAATAGCAAAGATAAAAACCCACCCCAAATCATACCTCCTCCAAAGTGCAGAATGTAACCAGTATACTCCATTAGTATGCAGCAGGACAATAACACCAAAAGGCTTTTTATGTTAAAGCTACCTTTTTGGGGTGGGGCTAGTAGCAGAGATTGAACTCAGGGACACTTGACCACTGAGCCACATCCCTATCCCTTTTTGTATTTTATTCAGAGACAGAGTCTCACTGAGTTGCTTAGTACCTCACTTTTGCTGAAGCTGGCTTTGACCTCATAATCCTCCTGCCTCAGCCTCCAGAGCCACTGGGATTACAGGCGTGCACCACTGCACCCAGCTAAGGCTACCATTTTTTGGGACATCACTAGCATGCTAATTATAGCATGTCCATCTCCTTAAACACTTACCATTTCTTTGTGTTGGGAACCTTCACATTCTTCCCTCATCAATGTTTATAAAAGACTTTGTACTTGGAACCATGGTTGGGAGTATGGAAGGCTGAGTGCTTTTCAGTCTCACATTGTTGAAAATCTTGCTAAAAGCATATGTTACTTGCATTTAGAAAGAAGGGGCTTACCCCTTACATCTGGTAAATAATGACCACAATAGCAGAAACTGCCACTGTTATTTACTGAGCACTTCCTCTACAACAGACACTCAGCTGAGACCTTTACACACCAGCCCACTTAGTCCTCATAAAGCCCTGCGGGGGAGCTTCTGTCATTATCCTCTCCTGTTCAGAAGAGGGACTGTGCTCAGAGATCAAGACACATGTGCCACATCACACCACCAAGTAGCACATCCAGAAGTAAAGCTAAAGCTAACACTCAACCATCCGGCCACCGATGCTAGATCTCTAAATACAGGAGGGGTGCGCACTGCTGTGTACCATCCTCGCTGCTGTTGTGGCCAGTCATCATCGTCATCGCCATAGGCACCAGGTGTGATGCTTAATGCTTTACACGAGACTGACAGTCAACGACTGGGTCACCTTCATCCTTTGGTAATAGAGGCAGAATTAACCTAGTATTTGATTGAAGAAACCAAAATCTAGAGGAGGCAACCACCCAGGCATCATGTCAAAAATCCTCCACCAACTTGGCAGATGGAGTTGGCGTTACCAGAACCAAGACAGCTTACTACTTGATTGTTCTTTTAGTGCATCCCAGGAGTCCAACATACCCTGACTTGCCATTTCCTGCACCGTCCTCAGTCTGCCATGGCGACCCTGTCTGCCTTCCATTGTTATTAGCATGCACTGAGTTGTGTCGGAGAGCGCTGCCACACTTGTACGACAGAGAAATGCCCTTACTTCTCACAAGTGAGGGAAGAAATTCAAAACTTCCCTGAACATCTGCCATCCTGATTATATGAATAAAATGTCAATGGGAACCACTCATTGTGAGATCTATAAATACAAAAGCAGGTTCTGCAACAGTGTCTGATGATCAGATGTGTCCAATGTCAAAAGCTGAGCTGCTGGATAGAGCTGATATGCTAAACGACACACTGTTCCCTGTTCCTCGGTTAATCCCAGGAAATCATTTTACCTGTAACTTAAATTTTCTTACATATTATAAAGCCATGATACTTTCACGTGGGAAAGGATATCCAGTCTAACCCAGGCAGGCTGTCAGTGACTTTCCCATCACCCACGGACTCCGCAGACCCCAACAGAACAGGAGTCTGAAGAGGCACTGCAGGGGCACCTTGCAGGGGAGATCATGTGATCGCCCAGGACCCTCAGAAGGCATCTTCACATACTGCTCTGTGACTGGAACTGAAGCAATCACACCAGGCTATGCCCTCTCCCTCTTGTTCAGAAGATAAATCAGCTGCAGGTCAGGAGAGGGTAAAGAGGGTGGTGGAACATCTGGGTATCACCTGAGGTCACATAATTGATGCTCATATAAAAAGAATCCAAGTCATTTTAATGCTTCACACAAGAGGCAGAAACTGTGAAATAAACCAAAAAGACAGACCAAGGGATGGAGGATGAATAGATGGATGGATAAATAGATGAATGGAAGAAAGGGTGGAAAGAAGGAAGGAAGGAAGAAAAGAATTAATGGACAGATGAATGGAACAATAGAATGAATGGATGGATGGATAAATGAGTGAACATCTGGATATAACCAGAAGCTCAAATGGTCCTGGCTGACCATCTGCATCCCTATTAAAATGTTAACAACAATAATATCAACAGTACAACAAAACACATAACTGCTAAGAACATGGTAAAACTGGGTATTACTCATATACATCTTAAAGCATGTCCAGCATGCCACTAGTCCTCCATATGAAAACACTGGCTCCTGCAGCCTCTCCCGGAAACGCCCTCGGTGCTCTTCTGCTTCCTTCCCCATGACTCTTTGCCCCAGGTTTTGTTTGCTTGTTTGTTCATGAGGCTGGCCGGCCCTGGGCTTCTCTGACTGCTTTTACTTTGGTTTTCCTTCACCCATTATTCAAATTCTGCTTAATATAGGAAAGCCAGGGTGATGCTCTAAGCAAAACCCACTTCCCTCCAGAGGACAAGGGCAAAGGAAATTGAAAAAACATTATACATTAATCACTTTCAGCCCATCTGTATACAAATGTATGAGGATTTTCAAGATGTATTTCTGTATGTAGATTGAAAAACTTATTATTGTTTTTTGATTCTAGCAGTTTGTGACAACGCTGTTTATATCCAACATAATGCCAAGAACTAGCATAGGTGTCCACAGCATCTTAGAATTCCATCATTGAAACTTTGAGGAAGAAGTTACTGCAATCAAGTGGGGAACCTCAGATCAGCCTCTCAGAGTCTAGGCAGGTGGAAAAAATTAGAGTGGGCCATGTAGAGGACACTCAATAAGTCCTTGCCAAATTCATTGGTGCCGAAGAAAGAATAAAGCTGAATTCTTTCAAGTTCCCCAGAGTGTTGCTGGCTGTTGGTTTTTGTTTGCTTGTTTGTATGTTTGTTTTCATTTTTATTTTTTAAGAAAAAAGCAATTGTTGGCTTGTTTGATGTTTTAACGATGGCAAAAGAGTTTAATTTCCTCTTTTGGTTATTAAAGGCAATCTTGACTTCCTTTATTGAAACGGGCACACATATCCTTTCCTCCAGCTCTAATAACTAGCACACTCAGCAGTGTGTTCTACTCTGCGGATCTCTACTGACGGAGTTTCACGGATTGGACCGAAATCCCTTGCACTCTGGTCCTGAGCTCATGAGGTGGGAAGGCCTATTTAGAGGAGGTAAAAGAGGAAAAGGAGAATAAATTATTCAGATTGTTCATCTGATACTCAAATAGACCAAACAGGAAAGAGCAGTCCCCATGAACCCTGGACACCTACCCTTCCTCTGGAAACCGAGGATGCTGCCTGTGCTCTGCAGTCCTAGCACCCACATCACACCATGCCCTCTCACATCATTTGATTTGGGGAAGACACAAACGCCCTTTTAATGGTTTTCTCTTGATATTAGAAATGGCCTTTATATTCAAACTGATCTAAAAGAAATCATTTTAAAAGCTCATGGCTACATACTGCAAATGCCTGCTGGGATGCTCTGGAGTCTTTCCCCACCATTAAAATAGTAAGAAAAAATAAGTTAATAAATAAATAAATAAATAGAACAAAGAGGGAGTCCCCCTGGGGCCCGCGTAACACAGACAGAAATGGCAACTGCCTCAGTAGACGTTTAGAATCCAGGCATGCAAAGGACTCTGTCGCCCGCCGTAACTCCTCGTCACTGACTTCAGCAATGGCCCAGGGTGGATGGTACCTGCTCTTGTTTTACCCACAATTGATAAGTGCACATCTGTTTTTCATTTTGAAGCATTATTTCCTTTTGCAATTTGCCAAGTGCCTTTTCGTGTCCCCATTTGAAGACTGTCCCGTGAACAAAGCTCCTTCAGGGGAGGCGAGTTAATGATCTGAATGCTGCTCCAACTGCTGTTGGCTGATGGAAGTAACATTCTTCACCAGCTCAGCTCCACCAGCAAAGCACCAACACTGCCACTTGGTAATGGAGTCAGATTCCTGCAGGACCGTTCACAGACAAGCAAGAGACCAATAGCTCCGAACCCACAGGTGGAACCAGGCTGGCCTTGGTTCCACCCTCTGCTGGCTAGGGCTATAGTTTTGGCAAGTTATTTAATCTCCATGAGTCTCAGTTTCCCCATCTGTAAAACAGAGATAACATTACTTTGAAGTTGTAAGATTCTTGTAAAGTTCAAGTAGCCTGATATGTATTGAGTTCTTGGCACACAGCGAGATTTGAACAGATAATTTGGTTTTGAGAAACCATATCATAGGTACAATTGCCTTCTCCCTCCCAGAAGTTATGAGGGTTCGTGCATGAAGCTTCCCTAGAAGGTATTTCAGGACTATTTCCACACCAGAAATATTTCCTCACTCGATGTATATTTGGGGACACATATGAGTGAGTTGAGAAAGGGTGCTGACAGGTGCTTTTCCTGAGTCTGTTCAGGACATGATGCATGGGGACAGCATACCTCTGCTGGTTGGAGAGGCTTTTCTAGGGGAAAATTAATATTCTTGTGGGCTTTCTTATTTCCTTAAGCATACATTTATTACTTTTCTACACCATCACTACTTCAAGTATTTTCTTTGAAGTCATCTAATTATTAAGGTGCCAAATTGAAGGGGTCTGGGACAGTGCCATTCCTCTGGTTAAAAGAATTAGTTTACTATAAGGCAAGAAAAAGAATGGGGCAGAAAAATCCCTTTTTTGGTTTGGTATTTAAATATTCAAGCTTTGGGGTACATATTCTAATCTGAGCTTCAGAAGAGGAAAATAAACAGTACAAGAGCCAAATATGTATTAATTATGGCTTATTTATTTAGTGCCACTGATGTGTATCAAGCTATGCAAAGGGTAAATTGAAGGGGGAATTGAAAGGGGAAAATATGTCCCAGTTCAAGGGCACTAACAATCTCAGAATTCATACACATCTGAATGCTTACGTCGAGATTGGTGACTGAAGATAAGAAAATGAACTTAATTACAGTGGAGACCAGCTGAAGACAAATGATGCAGCCATCTGGAGTCAGTCAAGGGACATTTCCACTGCCCTTCCAGCTCCTTGGGGTCCCTCATGATCCAAGTTTGACACAATTGCAAATCAGACAATGGTGTGGATCTCCTCACTGCCTAATTCATCACGTACTTCTATCCTTGCAGAGAGCAGGCTCTGGTTGCTTCTGGCAAGAATACTGCCCCTGGATGAGTTAACACAAAGAGATCAGAATCCCAGCAGCAGTGAGCAACTGTGGATTCTGATGGATGCAATTACTCAAGTGTCACCACCTAAGAAATGCCAGCTGGGTGATTCTAGAATCCTGAACCCGCAGGCTTGTGTGAATCATTCCCACATTTTTATCCCCTTTACTGAGGTTTAAGTTACATACAATACAATTAGGTCATTTTAAATGTCCAATCAGATGAGTTCAGACAAATGTGCATGGTCACATAGCCACCAGGAGAAATCATGATGAAATCCTCATCATCCCAAAAAGGTTGCCTATGCCTTTTCACAATCCCTAACCCTATCCTGGGCCCTTTCAGTAGTCAGTTGAGTTTCTGTCAAGATAGTCTTATCTCTTCTAGAATCTCACACAAATGGAATAACGCAATACCAAATCCTTCGTGTTTGGCTGACCTCGCCTAGAATAAAGCCTTTGAACACCATCCATTTGTAGCGTGCATTTATTGTTAGCCATTTTTATTGCTAAGAGTATTCCATTGTACCGATACGCAACCTGTTTACCCATAAACATCTGGGATGTTCCCAGCTTGGTGTTACTATGAACAAAGCTGCTCTGAAGATTCAAGGCCAAGTCTTGGTGTGAACACCTACATTTCTGCTTCTTCTGAGAAAATGCGTAGGAACGAGATTGCTCAGTCATATAGTAGGTGTTGTCGTAATCTCTAAGAACTGCCAAAACATCTTCTACAGAAGCCACATCACCTTCCACTCCTGTCTTGTCAACTCTTGATACGACTGGTCTTTTCAGTTCGAGTCATTCTAGCAGATGAGGAAAAGAATCCCAGCATAGTTTTAATTTGCATTTCTCTAGAGACCAATGAAGTTAAGCTTATTTTCATGGACTTATTTGACATTCATATGTATGCTTTGGTGAAATGACTACTCAAGTCTTCTCCAATATTGGAGTGACTTATCTTCTTTCATTGAGTTGTAAGAGTTCTTTATATACAAGTAGTTTTTTATCAGCTACTTGTTGTGCAATTATTTTTTTCTTACCTGCCTGTAGCTTAACTTCTTATTCTCTGATAATGCCATGAGGGGGACGTGTTTGTAATTTTGACAAAGTCCAATTTATCAATTATGTGTTTTATGGTCCATCATTTTTGTGTGCATTCTAACACATCTTGGCCTAACCCAAGATCAAAAAATTTTTTTCTCTTAAATTTTCTAGAAATGGCATTCCATTAGATTTGACACTTGAGTCTCTGATCTATTCCACTTTAGTTTTTATGTTATAAATGAGGCCAGGATTGAGGGTTCTATTTCTCATGTGGGATAATCCAGTTGTCCCAGCACCATTTGCTGAGAAGGTCGCCCTCACTGAACTGTCTCTGGGCCTCCATGTAAAGTGACCATCCAGCAGCAGCTGGAGTGGGAAATGGGGAAGAGGGGACTTTGAAATAATGATAGAATTAAAATACATAAACTATGGAATATTACTCTGCCATCATTTAAAATGGTGACAAAGTTCTATATTTATTGATGATGGAAAGATTTTTAAGTGATAAATATCCTATCACAAGACAAAATACATGGGTGGTTTTATGTTTCTCAATAGAGGAGAGAGAATAAGATACATCAAAACAAACAGACCAAAAGATCTACTTCAAAAAGTTCATCATGATCATCTCTAGGTGATAAATTAAGGGTGATTTCTATCTTTTGTAAAATTATGAAGTTTTTCAATATGCATAAGAGATATTTTCATAATAAAAAAGCTATTTCTGTTTTGAAAAATTGCTGTGGGTGGAAAGAAATGGAAACAACAGTGAGCAGTGACTTATTATTTGAGCTTTGCAGAGCTAATTTATTCCATTTACTATGAAGTTTTAATAGTAAAACTATTAATGCCACATAAATAGCACAAAGAGATCCTAATATAGTGCCAAACAAAGTACCCGTTACCTGTAAAATATGTTCCAACATCTGCAATTCTTGTGTCTAAGAATGCTGGGATTAAATGAATGGCAGCAAGAAGTCCTGGGGAAATTATAATAATTATATAAATAATTAATCAAGTTATTTCAAATTAATTTTCATTCAGATTCAGTTGTTTATGGCCATAAGACAATACCAAGCCACCTTCTAAAGAATCTTGGGTTGACTCCTAATTACCTCTAATTGGATTTTCTGCTTTGCATATTATCTGCAATGGTTTGGGAATTATTGCCCTCAGTCATCCCAAGAGTCTCCAGCTGAGTGGAATCATGTAGCCCAATGCCTATCAAGAATAGAGCTTAAAACTGAGTCAAAGAAAAGGACAAGATAAAGGAATTGAGGATAGATTAGCATGGAGAGAAGAAGCCTAAGGGATTTCTAAATTACTGCCTTCCAATTTTTGATAGTAAAGTTATTAACCAGTTGGACAAGAAACAGAAGGGAGTAAATAAACTAAGTTAGAATTAGAAGGTTTTCACTTTGACTGTAGGCTGTGTTTTTTTAATAACATTCTTCTGTTCATTTACCAAACACTCACAGAGCCTGCACGCTAGCTGGAGCTCTGTCCAAGGTGCTGAAGTGATCAAGTGGTGGCGGGTCAGGGTCTCCGATCCTTAGGGGCTGCCTTGTGATGGGGCTAGATGTCAAGGTTATATAACACTGGGAAAGGCCACTGAAACCGATTAAGGAGTCTCCTTGCAATATCAGGCTTGATAACATCTGTTGCCCTGGAATTATTAGACATCTCTCCGCTGAAAACAAGAACCAAATAATGTGTCCCTTCAGGTCACTCCTACCCTTGGGAAACAAGAACCAAATAATGTGTCCCTTCAGGTCACTCCTACCCTTTATTTTTAGGGTCTTTATGCTTGTGCTGACTTTTACATTTTTGTTCCAAGACTGGCTTTTAAGCTGCCATTTTTGAACACTTTTTCTGTGCCAGTCCCTGGGATAAACACCTTACAAATATTATCTATCTCACCTAATTCTTACTATTATGGGGCCAAAGACCTGTAGGCATTCTATGGGTAGGAAAAGTGAGACAAAGTGGCTTGAGCAACTTACACAGTGAGAAAGTAACAGAAGTGGGGTATGAACCACAGTTGGATTCAAATCCCTTTACCCCTTCTACTGCATGTCTCCTATGCTCAAAATCACCCAATAGGCGGAGGACTATATAAAGGGCTAATTATCTACATAACAATCCCTTACCTAAACACAGCCAGGGACCTAACACAGGGAGAGGATATTTCCAGAACCAAGACCAATATCCAGTTCCTTAGGGCAGAAGCCAGACTCCAAGGTCCTGACACAAGACATAGCCCAGCACACACAGGCACCCACAGCAGTGCCAGCCATGCTCAATATCACATCATAAAGGAGACATTTGCCCTTCTGAAACTGCTCCCCTGTTCTGACTCTGAGTTCTGAAACCAGCCTCATGTCTTGAGGTGGAAGTGGTCGACGTGTACTTGAGACACAAAGAGGAAAATAATCAAGTCTACAGTGAATAGATGCTCCCCTCCCCTGTACTTCACCTCTCTTGTGAATACTGTCCTCCATTTCTCAAGGACACACTGAGTTCTTCTGATAAATCAACTGGCTCCAACTCATCCTGGCTTGGAATAAAGTCAAGTTACTTAACTTTCCTAATCTTCCATTTGCTCATAGGCTTTCCATGAGGTCTCTGATAGTCTGTTTTCTGTTGCTATGACAAAATACTTGAGGATGAGTACTTTGTAAAGAAAAGATGCTTATGTAGCTCACAGTTCTGGAAACTCAAGGGTTAGTGGCAACCTTCTGGTAAGGGCCTCTGGCTACATCACAACAGAGCAGACAGCCAGAAGGAAACCAGAGGGTTTGGAGGTAAGGCTCACTGTGTTTATACCAACCCATTCTTGGAGGATCCCTCAATAATGACATTAATGCCTTCTGAGATCACTGCCTCCAATGACTCCATCACCTTTCAGGAAGCCCCACCTCTCACACACCCTGCCACCTCCCAGCATTGCCACACCGGAGACCAAGCCTCCAGCACGAGAACCACTGGGGAACAAACTCAAACCATATCAAAACTATAGCAAGGCCTCCAGAACATAATAAGGGCACTATGATAAAATTATAAAGCACCAGCATTTATTAAACATTTCTTACATGCAAGGCACTTCATCAAGGGCTTTACCTGCAGAGACCACTTAACCACCTGAAACAACAACCTACGAGACGCACCACACTCCTGCCCTAGCAGGAGGAGGAAGGAACCGAAGCCCTGAGAGGTTATGCGATTCCTGAGGTCACACAGCTAAGAAGCCACAAAGCCAAGGGTCAAACCCACAGTGTGACTTCTGAGCCCATATTCTTTTTTCCGCCAAATCAGAGTAAGCAAAGTGTGACCATGGATCACATTCAGCCTCCCTTGGTTTTATAAATAAACTCATATTGGAGAGAGCTGCATCCATTCATTTACCTATTTTCCATAGCTACTTCCCCGACATTATTGGCAGAGTGGAAAATCTTCAACAGCAGCCCCAAAATATTTAGTATCTGTCCCTTCACAAAAAAAGTTGGTCAACGATGCCCCAAGCATGAACTTCAATAACTGCCTTAGACTCAAGATGACAGAGACGAAGTCATGAAGCAGAGCCCACAATCTTGATGGTTAACTCAGGCAGGATGCCCACAGCCTCCAGGAAGCTGCTGGTTATGAATTTCTAGGAACGGGCAGAGGCAGCAACGCCCTGAATCTTAGCTGACCCAGAGTCCTTCCCTCTGGGGCCCTTAGTAGGATGCTTGATGCAATGAGAGGGGACAGACCTAGAACAAATCAGGCAGGAAAGTGCTGCCAGCAGGAGAATCCCCTCGCCAGGCCTAGAGCTCAGGGATCTCCCTGCACTGCACGTGATAGCCAGACTTTCTTTCAAAAGACAAGAAAAGGCACAAGTCGTAGAGAAAGGTCTTTCCAAGCGTAAGCCTGAGCCTTGTGGGGGCCACACGGAACACCAAAGAACCAGCTGGGCTTTAGGAATCGAGCCCCCAATTTTTAACCAAATGTCAGTGATTTCATCCCCAAATACTTCCTGAAACCCAGAGTAACTAGACAGGGCCACTTCCAGTATCGTCTATTCTTACACATTGCTTTGGAAAACAAATATGGACAGACAGCTTGAGCAGGAGAGGCACTCCCCTCAGATTCCTGTTCTTGTGAGAAAGGCCCCAGCCCCAAAGCTCCAGCTGTGTTAGGGACGCCTCTGCGACCACCCCTTCCTCCTGAGCACAGCAGCAGAGGAGGAAGAAGGGGAGGGAGGAATTGGCGAGCAGGAGGAGGGTGACACCAGGTGCTGCAGGCTTCCTCCCTGGGAGTCCTGGTTCCCCAAAACACATTTGTAAGTCTGATTTAAGAAAATAATTTCACAGGAACCCAGCCAAGCTTCTCAGGAGGACACACTCCTGGCCTCTCACTGCCAGGATCTTGCCTGTTCTGAGCCTCCGGAGGTGAAAACACAGATGACCAGCCTCCACATGCAAAGACGTCAAGAGTGGTCTGTCCACTGCCTTGCCCAACGTACCTAGTGGACACTGTGAACAAGTTCACCCACACACATTTCTGTGCTGATATATAAAGAGGAGGGAAAATAATGTCGCCAAGCCACATAGTAATGCCAGCTAACAGATCCTTGCACATCTCTCACCTGGCACCATGCCGACCACCAGACACATGCTGCCTCTCCACCCTCGTGCCCCCTCAAGCAGCTGCTCTTATCACCTGTCTAGATTGGCAGGGAACTGGAGCTCAGAGAGGTTGAGTAACTGTCCTGGGTAACAGAGCCGTGCACTCAGGGTTGGACTCTCGCCAGACTGTCCTCACCTGGACTCTGAGTCGCTCGCCGCCTTTGGGTTCCACATCTGAGAAGCTGACGAGGCGCTGGCAGTTGCTGCCCCCATCGCAATGCGGTATTTGAGGCTGTGTGTTTTCTTTTTGCTTCTAAATAAGATATCCCAGAGCGGAGCTCTTTATGAAGCTGTGTTTGACGAGGCTCCAGAAGCAGATCGTGCGCTGTTTGGGACGAGCCTCCTGCCGTCTCAGCACAGTCTCAGGGTCCTCCCCGCCTCCAGCTCGGCTTCCTTGATTTGGAAGCTTTCCTGTGTTTTTGCTAACATACTGCAGTGGTTCAACATGACCTTCTCTGCGAGCTTAAAGGCTTAAAGGAGACTGATTTCTTTTTTTTTGTCTTGTGTTTCAGGAAAAAAAAAAAAAAGAGACAAGCACAGGTGAAGGGCCTGGTCATCTCTGCAGCACTCACCAAAACAATAAGTTCCAGGTTGTGTTTCACAGCGTTGTTTGAATCTTTAGGTAATTATTTTTACCACAAGAAAAAAAACTGTCAGATAATAAGCCAGTTCAACAGCTCCTCCAAAGTCTGGGGATTCGATGTTAAAAGCTGCACTGGCAACTGATGTCCGTGTTACCTTTTCATTCTTCATAGCCCAAGGCTCTGCTAAAGGACATCAGCACACAATCACACGCGAGTATCATAAGCCTGTGAAACAGAGGCTCTTGCTGTCCCATTCTGCAGGCAAGAAAAATGAGGCTCAGGGGATGAAGCAGTTCACCCACTTAGTCAGCACCATAGCTGGGCTTCCATCCCCTCTGTCTACGTCCCCAGTCCAGGCTGCTGACCACTCTTTTGTGCCAAAATGGGCTTTGTTTCCTGGGAAGGCCGCACAGTTGGCAGTTCAGCGCTCTGGCTGTGAGGTTCACAATACCACTACTCCGCGGTTCCGTATTAGCACGCATCTATGCAACCTGCTGCTGTAACACAAAAGCTGCTGTAGCTAAGAAGTGAGCAAAAGGACATGTGTGTGACAATAAAACTTTATTTTGAAAAACAAGCAAACAAACCAGGTTTGATCCAAGGGCCACAGTTTGCTGATATCTGTTCTAACTCTTCATCGAGGGCAGAGGATCGAGCAGAGCCTGTTGAAGACACAGTGGACTTCAGAGGGAAAGACGGGCATGGCAAGTGCAGAGGCTGGGCCAGGCCTGGTGCTGGATGCTTCGGGGCCTCTCTGCATGGATGTTTGGGTTGAGGTTGCTGCAGCAAGCCATCAAGCGATCAAAGTAAACAAAATTGAATTGGTTCCTGGAGCTGAAAAGTCCAGGGCAGGTCAAACTTCAGGCTCAGTCACTGCCGACCCTGGAAGACTGTCAGACAGAGAAGTGCCTTCACAGCTGCACAAACCCGTGCTGAATCTCCTGTTTCCTGTGAGCCCTCTCTCGCCATTGTGGTACTGAGGTACCCAAGGAATAAGGCTCTGTTCCTGCCCTCAAGGAGGTGCCAGTCCAGAGGCTGCCACCATAGGAGTCTGCCTGAGGGTAAAACGCACACAGCAGAAAAGAGCATGGAGAAGTGGGGGGCTGCCCCCTAGAGCAGGGCAGCAGCGCTCAGCAGAAGTCTCAGGATGGCTGAGCGAATGTCCAGGCTTGTTCCCTCCCCAGCTCTCCTTTCATTTTTCAAACCAGTAGCCCAGCTGCTCTTTGCCCTGAGTGCCAGACGCACCTGAAATGAGGCCTGGTCCTCCCACGCACACCGCCACGTGGGAGCTCACCACAGATGAGCGCACAGGACCCAGGAGAGGCTGCACTTATGCTAATTGCTCTGAAATGTTCCCAGCGCTGCTCCAAATATCAGTGTCGTCTGGAAGCACGTGATGGGAGAGTGAAGCGTGACTTCCCTCCTTTCATCTCAGACCCCACCATGTAGCAAATCGCTTCCAGCAGTTAATGATTCCGTTTTCTTGGTTTCTTTCAAGGAAAAGGTACTCAGAGCCTCCTGGTCCAGGTCTCCCCGTCTGATCTCACGGATGCAACTTACATAGCATTTATTATTGCCTGCAGTGAGGGACAGAATGGCTGCCCCCAAAGCCTCTGAAGACACTTGCTCTGCCCAGTCTGACAGGGACAGATGGGGAGCGTGGGTGGGGGTGTGCAGTGGAGTGCTCCCCTGGGGGCTGGGGTGCCGTGCCAGGTAACTCAGCCGCGAGCTTGCTGTCTGTGTACCCTCTGCCTCCTGAGAAAGCCACAGAGCCTGGCCAGGCCCTCGCCCTCAGGTGCACTCCCTGCCTGACCCTGCTCCAGCCACCCTGTCCCCTCCTGACTGCAGATGCACAGGCACCAACCACAGGGGCGAGGGACGCTCTGCTCCAGGGCCCAACCCCGGGGCTCCCACCCTCACCGCAGGTCCTCTGAGGATCAGGCAGGAGCGAGTACGCTGCCTTCACTTCAGCAGATACTCACTGAGCTTCTCCTGGATGCCAAGTAAAGTGCTGGGGACACAGTGATGTGCAGGAAGGATGAAAAGATGGAGCTAGCAAGCTATTCAGGAAACAAACCATCACACAAACTGTACAAATACGTGTGAAAGTGCAACTGTGCTCAGCACTCGGCCCTGTGAGCAGACAGAGGCTTTAGGTGGACGCAGCCAAAGGTCCCCACCCACGAGCCAGGACCTGCTTCCCTGGCTCCCTGGAGAGTCCCCTCAGCAAAGGCGTCCTTGACCCCTCACGCAGCCCTCCCTTGCCCCCCTCTCATCCCTGCCTCTCTCCTGCTCCTCTTCTCACCCCAGTTATCACACCCCAAGCACATCGCAGTGTCTCTCTGTTGAGAAAACATAAGCTCCATGACAGAAGGGGATTCTGTCTTCCTTCAGTACTATCAGCAGCACCCAGGAGTCGTGCCCAGCACATAGTAGGTCTTCAACCAGCTTTTATGCAATGAGAGAATGAACTGGGCTACCATGTGAAGGCACATCAGCTGGTGACCCAAGGGTCCCAGTCAGTGGCACAATCAACCTCCTAAATATGCAGCAGCAGGTAGCATCTGGACCCAGGGAAACCCAACTGGACCCCGGAGGGTGGGGACATCAGAGGCAGAAAATGGCTGGTCAGAGATGTTGTGGGCATGAGAAGAATTTCTTTCTTTACCCTAAACGCGCAACAGGGACTGAATCCGATTTGCCTTGAGTACTCTGGCTGCAGATCAGCATGAGCCAGAGGGGACCAGGCGGGCAGGAGGGACCAGCGGAGAGGGCACTGGGGACTGGAGAGAAGACGGCTGGGCCTGGGGTGGCAGTGGTGGACAGACGTCTAGAGGGTCAAGATCTAGATCTAGTTAGGAGTTGAACCCACAGGACAAGATGAAGGATCAGCGCAAGGGCGGGTGGCGACGGCGAGGCCCTCTCCTGGCTTCCCTCGGTGCCTCCAGGCAGCACCGCCTCCAGTTCCTCACCTCCCAAAGGCAAAGCGCAGCTGAGCATTTCAGTTCCATCCCATCTGCCTCTCTGTGCAGCTATTTCCCACCCAATCCAAGGCCTCCTGTATCCTCCGGATTTTGTTTCTCACCCTATTCAAGATTCACTTGCTCTTTCCAAGGCTGATCAGAAAGAAAAGCCCAGGCCTCTAGGACAGGGCTGCCCCGCCCTCCCCAGGAGCTGCGCTGCTCGGGGATCAGTTCCGCTGGTACCTGATGTTCTATTGACAACCTACCTGGCAAATTGAATCCACCTTCGAAACCTACCGAGAGTACACGTGATATCAAATATCCAAGGCTTTCGTACAGTTTCAAGATACAGATCACAGTTTCTGTGATCAGAAGTAAAAGTTTCCAGGAGAGAATCTCTCTCCGTTAGTTGCCCAGCACAGCATGAGCGGAGAATATCATGAGAGGAAAGAAAACACTGATGGAGAAGGCACCCGTTCTGTGCTACCCCCAACACACACGCACACCCTCTTTCTACTATGGAGGCTGCTGGAAACCTCCTGGGTTGGGAACTCATGTTAATGCAGAGCCTTGCGCTTCTCCACGTACCTAAACAAAGCCGGGAGTTGTTGGTAGACTTGAAGGGACTAGGGATTGCTCAAAACGACACCATGACTGTTTACCAGGCAGAATGTGAAGAGGGGGACCAGGACTAGGTGGACCTGCCCAGGGTCTCCCTGAGGTGGGAACAACAGCAGCTGCAAATTTCTTTACTCCAGACGGGCCCGGGCGCTGGAGCTCTGACGGGAAACCTGTTGGGCTAAGGAGGTCACATCCTGCAGCTGGGAACCAGCTCCCGGTGCCGCTCTTGGTCAGCGGTGGCTGGAGTCAACCACTGAAAGGGAAATTCTGGACCAGTTCTGGCCCCTTTTAAACCACTGACCCAGCCCTCGCTGTGTGCGGAACCGCGCTTCCTGTAACTGCAGGAGGCGCTCCACTTCCTCATGCTGAGAGAGCCTCACCAAAACTGCCTAGCCCACCCTGGGCAACAGCTGTTTAAATAAAGTTGCTGCATCTGAACCCAGATCAGATGCCATGTGAGCTCTGCCAGTTGCTGTGTGGACTCGGGCGGCCACCCAACCTCTCTGAGATTCAGTGTTCTCTTCTGCACACCAGGAATAAAGGATCACTGCTCCTTGTCCAGCTAGGGGGAGTCCTCTGTGTAGATTGTGCCAACAGGTGTCAAGAGGTAGCAGGAAACTCACATTCTGCTTATCTAACACTAATTTCCTGCATATTACTCTAGGTACTGTCTAAGCTCTTGACAAATACTAACCCATTTAATCTTCTTACTGTTATTTTCTCTCTTACCGGCAGGAAACTGAGGCATATGGATGATGAGATGACCACAGATGGCCAGCCTGTGGCTCCAGAGTCCAGGCGCTTGCCCACTGTGCCTGGGCATTAGTAAAGGCGGCTCATTGCTTTCATTAGTTTAACCCCTCATTCCAAGTCCCCAGAACCCGGGGACGTTCTGTTCCTCAGAAGCATGTCAGTCACTCTACTTTGCCAGGCTCCTGCCACCTCCTTAGAAGATGCTGGTCTCCTGCGCCACCCAGGCTGCACCTTGCCGCACACGCCAGACGTGGCTTCTGCCTGCCCCGCCTGCCCAACCCCTCCAGGACCCCCTGTTGCTGCTGGGGTGAAGCGCAGCCCCCGGGGATCCAGCTGGGAGTCAGCATTATCTGTCACTGCACAAATGCCCTGGGCCACCCCAGCCTCCACGCGGGCCATCGTCACTCTGCCCCATCACACGCGCCCACACTGGTCCTCTCCCCAAAATGCCATCATGGCAGGCTTCCAGGCTTTGCACACCCTTTGCCTTCCTCCAAGGTCGTCGACTCAAGTCTAGAGTGGAGATCAGCTTGTGAGGCAGGGCAGAGTGTGGACTAGGACCAGGAGTGCAGCTCAACTCACAATAGCCAAGCTATGGAACCAGCCTAGGTGCCCTCCGGCAGATGAATGGATAAAGAACATGTGGTACATATACACAGTGGAATATTACTCAGCTATAAATAAGAATGGAATTATGGCATTTGCCAGTAAATGGATGGAACTGGAGACTATCATGCTAAGTGAAATAAGCCAGTCTCAAAAAACCAAAGGCCAAATATTCTCTCTGATATGCAGATGCTAACACACAATAAGAAGGGGTGGTGGGTACAGAATTTCACTGGATTAAACAAAGGGAAATGAAGGGAAGGGAAGGGGGATAGGAATGGGAAAGACGGTAGAATGGGTCAGACATCACTTTCCTATGTTCATATATGAATTCAGGACCAGTGTGACGACTCCACATCACACACAGCCACAGCATGGGAAGTTATGTTCCATGTATGTGTCTGTCAAAACACTGTACTGTCATGTATCTGAAAAGAACAAATAAACTGCTTCAGAATACAGGAGGAAATCTGTAACAGCAGAAACGAAGAAAGAGCAACAGAATAGTAAACATCTGGGCAAATATAATAGACTATTTTTCTCTCTTTAAAAAAAGAGTGCAACAAGAGAATCTCGAGTTCAAAGCCAGCCTCAGCAATGGTGAGGCGCTAAGCAACTCAGTGAGACCCTGTCTCTACATAAAACACAAAATAGGGCTGGGGATGTGGCTCAGTTCTCAAGTGCCCCTGAGTTCAATCTCCAGTACCAAAAAAAAAAAAAAACGAGTGGAACAGGCCAAGGGCAGGGTGTGGACTGGAGTGCAGCCGGCACCCTCCGAAAGACAGCTGGCCACCAGCTGGACGTCAGGAGAGGCAGGGACAGAAGGCTGCTGGCTCGTGGGCGTTTGAGGTTGGAGCCTCAGGTTCAGAGCCTGCCTGGAACCCGCCCCTCCTTGCCAGGACCTGCTCTACCTGCCCCCTCCCAGCCCGTCCCCCAGCCTCGATGGCCTGGTCTGCCACACCGGCGGCCCCAGGGCCCAGAGCCTTGCACTTCCTCTCACTCCACAGCGGCTCCTCCTCTTCAGACACTCAGGACTGAAGCAGTCACACAAAGTCCCTCCGACAGGAAGGAAGGACTGACGATGGCGTCACGTCTAGCTCAGGTTACGGCGAGAGACT
>PVHX01012581.1:44707-58666 GCA_004024805.1 Geosciurus inauris
TCTACTTTTGCAAAGCAAGGATAAACAGTTATGGTTTTGTTGCAAGCAAAAGAAACCAATTCCAACAGCCCGAGTCACTGAAGGATGATACCTGAGCCAGGCGCAGTGGCCACGCCTATGATCCCAGCAACTCGGGAAACTGAGACAGGGGGATCACAAGTTTGAAGCCAGCCGCAGAAACTGAGCAAAATAAATGGGGAGGGGGAAATAGCTCAGTGGTAAAGCACCGTGGGTTCAATCCCCAGTACAGAAAACATTCAAAGGAGGAGGAGGATCACGGCTGAAGGAGTTGATGGGGGCGGAGGTAAGGCCCTGGAGGAGGCACTAGGAAGTAAAGAGACCATTTTGTAGCCAAATGGCTTGGACACTGTCCCGAAGCCGTGGGCTGCCAAGGCTGGAAGGAATGGTTCCCACAGTGGCCCCTGCTCACCGGATTCCCTCAGAATGTGAAGGCCAGGGCTCCTCGGGCTGTGGCGCTGTTGACGTTTGGGGCTGGCCTCCTCTTTGCTGCAGGCACCTCCCTGGGCACTGCAGGACGTTTAGCACCATCCCTGACTCAATGCCAGTGGTACCCCCACTCACTGTGGCAAGCCAAACGTGTCCAGACACTGCCAAATGTCCCCTGGGCTCACACACGCCCCAGCCGAGGCCCCTGAGTGAGCTCAGCTTCATCATCACACGGGGGCTTTCCTAGAGAAGCAGGGGAGGGGCTGTGCCTTCAGCTTCCATGGCCAAAGGCGGGCGCCTGGACTCCCTCCACCCCAGTACAGGAAAGGGGATGCCTGCAAGCTAGATCCAGAGCCGTGGAGGGAGGGAAAGTGGAACACTGCCTATCCACCCGTGGCAAGGTCCACCACCTCAAGCTCTAAGCAGAAAGCGCCAGAGGACATCACAGCATGGGACCGGGGCTTTCCAGGAGCCCTTCATCATCACATCAGCGTCACCTGCCCCTAAGCCCCTTCCCAAGCCCCCACCCACTACGTCCTCCAACCCAGTGCCAGGAGCAAGGGCTGGTTCCACGAGGGACTTTCTGGTCTGAATTCCCTGCTCTGGACTCCAACATGAATTGGAGACCTTTCTAATCTAGCTGGAGAGGGACAACAGGTGAGCTCTTTGTCAACCCGGGGAGCAGAGGTATTCCTCCTGTCCCTGCACTGCAGTCACATGGAACCAGCACGGTATCCCTGCTGCAGGGTCAGGGTCACAAGAATTTGCAGCAGCAAATCCATCTCTGCCACCGTGTGCTTAGGATTCCCTCTCCCACCCTGAGGCAGCTCCCCACCACCCTCACAGCTCCGAGTTTTTCAAACCGTTCAAAACCAAGCCTCACCAAACAAATGGCTTTAAGACCATCCAGACACCGAGGGAAGAAAGAAGGTAGAAAAACATCCATTAAAAAACACGTAAATAAGAGGCTACAGAACTTGAATGACCTCTAAATGAAACGTCTGAATTTTAAGTTTGCTTTCTGCTTACAATTCATGTTTGGTACACAATTACATCTTAAATAGATAATCCTCTATAGAATAGTTCTTATGTAAACAGCTAGTAATTTTGATGTATTAGAATTAAAAGAAATTTCCTAAGGCCAAATTCTGCCATGTTTTAAGAAAGATGCCTTGATTATCCCAGGAATAATTTTGCTTCAGGGAGCCAATTAAAGTTATCAGAACTGTAGGTTCTTCTAGATGCTAAAGATGTAATATATTTCACACACAGTTCTACAGGTTATTATTTGCAGGGATTTCATTTTACAGATTTTGAAAAAATATCCCCAACCAAGGGGAAGGGTTTTAGAAGATCACATAATTCTAAACTGCAAACAAAAAGCACAAGGCTGTGTAATCATGAAGGCTTACAGCCAAAGAACAAGCCAGCCTGCTCCCGGACGGCTGACGGGTTTGTCTAGAAGATGCTCTGATGTGTGAGGTGCAGTAAGCATAGCCATAATCAAGAGATGGTTATTTGTTTCAGCTGCTGCAAAATTATGGGGTGCCCCACACCGGCTTGTGGTTTGTGCCTTTGTATATGTGGTAATTACCCTGTAAGAACCCAACATTCTACTCATACCCGAGGAAGAAAGGGAAGCAAGGGACAGCAGATGACAGTCTTCTAAGTGTCTCAGTTCTTGGCCTCCAATTGTTAAGAGTACGGCCCAAGCAGGGGGAGCTGTAATGGAGTGGGAGACACAGTGGAGGAGGCGTGACCCATACTGAGAACAGGTAAACATAAACAGTTCTAGCCGTGAGACCTGTCAAAATATTTGCCAGCCTCATAACCAGGTGAAGGCTCTGACATGTCTCAGTTAGCCAAGCACTGTACTTGCAGACAAGATCCGAGCAGATCAACCTTTACCATTTCATAATGAGGAAAGAAGTTACTGTCACATGATCATATCCGTTATGTGGCTTCAAGAAGTAAGACAGAGAGAGAGAAAGGAAAAAAAAAATCCATCACTTATCCTGTTAAAATATTGCCATGTCAACCTGTGTGATGTAGTCCATTCAGCTGGACCACCAGAGTGATAACAGGGCACAGGGGGAGGGGCTGGGTGCAGAGGAGAGTGTCCCAGACCAATGACCACAAATGCTGAAGTTTCCAAATTTTAAAAAAACAGATTGGATTTCATTTTCTTCCCTCTAGTCTGACGCAGGGTCCAGAGAGTGACCACTGCAAGCTCCACAGTCCACGCTTTGCCTTGCAAGCAGAGATAGCTGCAGGTGAGCGACCTGGTGGTGTTCTGAACACCTGGCTCACAGGACAGGTGCTGGCTGGACTGGCCTGGCCCACTGTCTGTTGATCCCTGCTGTCCTGCTCGGGACAGCTCCACAGCTCTGGAGGTGGAGGTCTAGGGGAAATCTCCAGGGTGACAGCGATGAAAACTTCGCTCTAACAGTCCGTGGTGAATTCTCACAATCTTATGGTGCCCGACATCCATTTGAATGTGGTTTGAACTTCTCTTCCCAGAGGTGGGGCTCAGTCACTGTTGGCACAGCACCAGCTCTCGGCCTGCTCCCAGGCAGAGGCAATGGGTCCAGAGACCCGCCCTCTACAACGGCCTCCCTGTGGGGCGCTTAAGTGCCACACACAGCCCTGCCTGCACTGCACTCAGATGCCACAGCCACCGTCCCTCAGTTGCACTACACCTGCTGCTGGTGCCCAGTCACTCTAAACCCATCAGTGAGGAGTCCATGGGGACCTGCTCGGGTGACATTGGGACCCCAGAGGCTTAAGCCCAGGTCCCCCACTGCTCCCCTGCTAGCTGAGTCTGCCACCCGGGACTTCCATCAGCACCCGCTGCCTCTGGAGCCTGAGTGGCAAATCTCTCCCGTTTCCTGCGTCCTGGGTCTGCAGCCTCTTGTGTCCCACCTGCTGAGCTGAACTTCCCACTGGTCAGGTTCTCCTAGAAGGCAGCCCTCCCACCCCTCTGGAGAGAGACCCCGATGCCATATCAGGAAGAAAACCCCAGCACGGGGGCCACCCTGGAACATGATAACAATGGGGCTTCTTCTCCAGTCTTGGAGATCCCACCTTCCTCCCTCTTCCTTGAATCCATGTTGAGAACAGAAGCAGGGACCTTCAGGAGAATATGACAAAAGTTGCTGGAAGCGACCCCAAAAAACAAGACTCTCAGCCTCTATCACAGCTTAGGCAGGTCTGAGATGGGCAAAGAATGGGAAGCTGCCTCCCTCCAGCTCCTTTCTGCTTAATCCCCAGGAAAGGGCCCTGGCTTCTGCTTCCAGCAGAGTGACCCAAAGCAGCCTCAGCCCTCACAGTCCACCAGCCCCCAGAGGTCCCCCGAGAACCAGGAACCCATGGCATGGGCTGCGAGTGCATTTTTCATGCATTTGAGGGCTTGGGGTTTTTCAAAGCATCCCTTTTCTCTGAAACTAAATTTCCCTAAGTGTAGATGCTTTCTAGAAAAGTTGGCTTCTTCTGTCTGTCCCAGCTACCATTCTGCATCCATGTTAATTACAACGCAATTGTTAGTTGCACCTCTAAATAATTTGTTTTCCAACGTTCTTGAGTAAGGCAAATTATTCTAAGTATGAGTCTTCCCAATGCTATACCCTAAAAACAACATGCTAATGTAACCTCAAATGAATACCAATTAATAAGCTTAAATATTAAAAGAAAGAGTCCCAATTATGAAATGGACACCCAGGTGACCTCCAGCAGCATCCCTCCCTCTCTCCATTCCCACCCTTATGCAGGTAGGCACAGACTTGGACTCTGATTTCAGCTCTTTGGGACTTCTTCATCTCCCTTCTGAAATCCTAGTGGAAAAGTCCAGAGCCACCACCTTTCAGGGTGGATGAGCACTGGCCTGACTCTCAGCCTCCCAATGCTCCTCACGCCTCACAGTTAGAGTCCTCGCCAAGGGGGTGGGATGAATGGAAAAGGCTTTGCCCCTGCAGCCTGGTGAGTGAGGGCTTTTGAGACACCAGAGCCATCTTTTCTAACCATGGTGAGGCAATTTAAATAACAAGGGTCAGGATTAGCCCTTTATAGAATCAAGTGGAAAAAAATCCACAGAGCCAGTGAAATGAGAAAGGTAGAGAGGATTCATTCTCTCACAATAGATCCATTTCCCATCTTGCTAAGCACACACAGTCATAATTATATCGCCTTCCGCCGACTTGTATACACACTTGCTCCCTGCCGTAAACACACCGCGCCTGCAAAGATGAAACCCGATTTTAATATAGAAACCCGGGTATCTATAATTCATGCTCTTTAGCCTTTACATATTTATTCTGCATTTTAATTAAGGCCAAAATCTGAATACTTTAGATGGATGGTTTCTTTTCTCTTCCGTGCATAGCTTATAGGTAAATTACCTGGCAAAAGACCAAATGTTAGGCAAACACCATGGAGCCCAGGACTGGAGGGAGCTATTATTGAACAACTAGCCTGGGAGAGCACAGAAAGCTCTCTGCTTTCCAAGTAACCATCTTGGGATTGGCAGGACTTGTCCCTCTGCAGTGGCCAAAAACTGAGAAGATAAAACATCCAAGTGTGGGGGTTACCGGCAAGGAATACTCTGCACCAGAAACCAGGGCATCACATCCAGTGCCTCTGAGAAGAGAGGGCATGGGTGAGTGATTGAGACACAAGGGTTTGGGAAGACCCTGAGCTGTGCTCAGACTCATCCTTTGGCCCTAAGGTGTAGAAATGACAGGAGACCAATCCAGCTGACACTAGGAGCAGATCTAAAATTAGAAATGCCAGAGCTCCCACTTGAGTTTGGGTGGAATGACCGGATTTTTCCATGGATGCTGGATGCTTTGAAACTCTAGGAGGCTGCTCCATGAATAATGGATCAAGGAAGGTGATCTATTAAACAGTGAGCTGTTCAACTCCACCCCCAAAGCCTTGTCAAGTGGGTGCCAATGCGTTCCTTTTTAGTTGCTAAAGCAGAGTTTAGTAAACCATGGCTCACAGCCCAAATCAGAACCAATGCCTGCTTTTGTAAATAAAGTTTTATTGGAACACAGTCACATTCATCAGTGGCCCATTATCTGTGGTTGACTTCATGCTGAGGAGGTTAGGCGGAGCCCCTGAGGCACAGACCCTCGACCTACGAAGCCTAACGTACTTCTTCTCCAGCCCTTTATAGAAAAGGTTTTCCAACCCCACTTTCGGGAATGGCTCCCCCACACCCACCTTCTAGTTTCTTCCTTCAAGGAAAGAATTTATGTAGTTGGAATTTCCAAATTCTCTTCACCATGCTATTTCCTCTAGTCTCTACAGAAACAATGTAAAAACTGTGGAAAATTCCTGCCGTGCATCCTCCCTGGAGCTGACAGCCAGTGCTAGTCCTCCAGGCTTCACAGTGTGGTACTGCCCAGCACCTCCAGGCCAGCCACCAGCCAGGCCAGGGCACAGATAGCACAGCCACAGCCACCCTGCAAGGGGACCTGGGCCAACACTTTGTCTCTGTTATCGCATTTTGATGTCTGTGCCACCACAGAGTGGACCTGCTACAATTAATTATACCTGTTTTGCACTGTTGAAAGACTCTTCTGATTCCAGATCTTCTGGGCTCCACTACAGCCCCTTTGTTGCTGCCCGTCACAGCTGACACTTAAGACACTTACTCTGCTGGGCACCGTTCTGCTGACCCTCAGCATGAGAAAGGTAATCCTGCCAGACTCATCTCCTAGATCAGGAAGGCACAGTGATTTGCCCCAGGTCACCCAGCTCGTGCAGGGTGGTGCTGGGGAGCTGGCTGCAGAGCTCACTGCTGTACCTGACTTGCTGGCATCTCTCTGGGCTCAGCTCCTCATGGGCTCCACAAGCCAAGGTGAATAGAGTGTTTTTGAACGTGTAATAATAACTGTTGATTTGCTAAGCAAACAGTCTTTCTAGGCAACAAAATAGAACTTAAGGTCTCCCCACACCTCAGAAGCAGCCACCTGGGGTACGTTGTGGATGTCAAAACACTGCCGCTGGCCCCATCGTGATGTTCCTTTAATTCGCCATACAATCTCCGGGGAAGGACATCTAGAGACGTGCTTGTCTCTCTCCCTTCATATGAAAGTGTCCCCACACCTTTACGTAAAATACACACTAAATACACACACATGTGTGTGTCCATATACGTACTGGGAAAGCACAAAGACGGTGTAGGTATCACGGTTGTATTAATGTTGCTAGTTGATACTGATAAGGGACTGGGTCCCTTGTGGTTGTCCCGCACACATTTTGCTGTCTGGGGAGAGGACCCTGACCCTTTGTACGAGTCACCTTGAGCCTGGTTGAATCTTCTGGTGGGACTGCATCTCAATCATGCCCTGACCTCGCCTGGCCAACAGCAGCCCCTGCCTAAGCCAGGCTGTCCAAGCCAGCTGGAGAAACTCCCAAGCAGGTCTCCCCTGGGACCCCCTGCCCTGCAAGCCCTGCTGTGTCATGCTCCCGGCCCACCCCACAGTGCTCCCGCCCTCCGTCCTGGGAGGCATCCACTGTTCTTCTGTTCGAGTCTCCTCTTCTGCACATTAACAGAACCAGGTTCTCACACCTGACCAGCCAGCACTGGTTTCCACAAGGCCAGGAGCCTGTTCCTGGGGAAAGGGCTCTATGGGGTGTCATTGCGGTCTCACTTGGGTCCCCCCCACCGAGGATATTATTAAATTAATTTTGTCTCCTCTTTTATCTTTTAAAATAAATCAAGACAGCCATTTCAAAATGTCTAAAAGACTAAATATGACAGGATCTGGACTAGGACTGCAAAGTGAAATTAAAACCCATGCTTGATTGACACTTGTCTTAAAGGTCCCTATTCTAAGTGCATTTATTTTTATTTGTCATGCAGGTCCTGTCACGGAATTCATGGACTTTCCTGCCAGCACCGGCCACCTGCAACTCCGATACACAGGCGTTCTCTGAACCCAGCTGGGTCTTGACCTCAATTTATTGTCCAAACAGGTGCAAACTTGCTGCAGGGTGTTATCACCAACTCCATATTTTACTCTCCTGAGTTAGCTCATTAAATGCTTTTATAAACACGATCCACAATGTCTACAAGAATGGCTTTAGTCTCTTACTTTCATAAATATCAGACAAGAATGGAAGGAAGGTGGAAGAAGCTGGCGAAGCACCCACAGCCCTTCAGCTGCTCTTGGTTGCCGTAATTCTTTTTCAAAAGCCAAGACCCTTTTGCCTCTCCCTAAGTCTTCTGACCTTTTTTATTTTATTTTTATTTTTTGGTACCAGGGATTGAACCCAGGGGCACTCAATCACTGAGCCACATCCCCAGCCCTATTTTGTGTTTTATGTAGAGACAGGGTCTCACTGAGTTGCTTAGCGCCTCGGCGTTGCTGAGCCTGGCTTTGAACTCACGATTCTCCTGTCTCAGCCTCCCTAAGTGCTGGGATTACAGGTGTGCACCACCGCACCCAGCTTCTTCTGACTTTAACAGCAACAGTGATTCATCAGAGGCAGGGTGAGGTCTTGGGGAACCAGATGCAATTTCGGAGACCTTCTTTTAAAAAAAGAAAAAAGGAATATAAAGTCATCAACACATCAATGTAACACAAGGTACGGAAGGGAACTGAATGGCACATTTATTTAAAGGAGAAAAAGATCACCGCTGGTGATAAGCGTCTCGGAAACTCACATCCCTTTCTTCTTGGATGTCAAAAACATTCGAGTAGAAATGCTTTCCTCTGCTAGGTGCCTAGAACACTGTGTGATTCCCAGCAACTCCACAACACGCAAGGCTGCAGACACACGAAGGGCTCAGAGATGGTCTCTGGTCCTCAGGTTCCTGAAGCCCGTGCCCTGGCTGTGCTACCCAAGCTCATCCTCGCGCTCCCATCACGGCCGCCAGCTCACAAGCCCCTAGTGGGAAGAGACCCCATTTCACAGATGGGGAAACCACTGTGGGCTTTGCAATGGTTCTCAACAGTGTTTATGGGTCATGTGTGGACACATGCTGTGTCCAGGGTGCACCCCACCTTCTTAGGAAAATGTGAGCTTGTCAGTGAAGTCCAAGAATGTCACCATCTCCCCGCCTGTCACACACTTTGATTCCATCTTAACAAAATTCTTTATTAATTACTTATTTTCCAAGCTACAGCTCATCTTTTTAATTTCCTGACCATGCTTCTAACATCTTGATGTTTGCATTCATTATTTCTGTTTGCAGTAGCTCTAAATCCAGCTCCCTCCCAAGTTTCATTAACACCCTCTTTGTTCCCTCCTGCAAATCACAAGGCAGGTGCTTTTAGTGGTTATAAAGCATGCCCACCACAACAGTGAACCCTGGGTATGAGCGAGGGGCAGGTGATGCATGAGGTGCCATTTCTCCCCAGACAAGTAGCCTGGAAAACATTGAAAACTCCTTGGGTTGGCGAGGCTGGGGTGGAGAGTGGGGACACCATTGCTCATGGGATGCAAATTGATACAACTTTTCCATATACATTTGGCAATTACAAATGCATTAGCCCTTGAGTAACAATAAACTCAGTGGTAAACTCTACTCCTAGGAATTTTTATATATGTATAAATTTACATATATATTCACACATGTGCAAAAAAAAATAAATGCCTAACATTATTTACCACAGTGTCATTTCTCATAATAGCAAGTTATAGACAGTCTGTGTGTGCCTCTACAGGGTCCTGGGTAAACTAATCGTGGCATAGCCACATAATGGAGTATTATGAAGCTGAAAAAAGGAATAAATAAGCACTTTATATTCAAATATGGAAGGAAATAGAAGATATATATATTGAAAGTGGAAGCAAGTGCAGAACAACAGTTGGATGACTCTTATTTAAAAAGGGAAAAATGCATTTTCATATTTATGAAGAAAAGCATCACGGGAGGGTAGACAAGGAAGCAGTGATGTCACCGCCTTGCTACCAGACAGTGTGGGCGTCGGGCGGAGCATCACTCTCCACTGCTCATCCTTTGATGGCTTTTTGATTTTTTTATCGACATAACTGGACTATGTCAAAAACTAAAATTAAAAATCATGTGCGAGGACTAGAAATGGACCCCTTCAACACCTCATCTGAAGAGCAGCCTCACTGGCCTTCGGTCACCATTGTGACTGATGCCACATCAGAAAGTCGTAAAATCCTTTCCATCGTGCCCAAGTTTATTCACGCAACAAAGCGGGTCCTGCTGGTTACACAGAGGTGAATTCAGTGTCCTTAATCAAGAATTTATGAAGGAGGATGACCTGATATTTTCAACCAATAACTAGTTTTTTTCTGCCCAGATTCCTAACCCACTTCCTCCTATGGCATATCCTGCTTTTTCTTTTAAAAACCGTCCCTTCCTCATCTGGGGGACACAGCTCTCACACAGACCACCTCCTCACGCAGTGGACATGTAACAGACACAGTGACTGGCCCAGGATAAGGCACATGACCCAAGCAGGGCCAATCAGAGTCCCTACTCCAGGAGAGTGACGAGAGCCTTCATTCCTAGTAAGAGGGGCTTTGGTAAGCCGAAAGCTGCCCAGAGCCTGGACCTGATGCTACGCGGGCTCTGGAGGGTAAAGACAGTTGAAGACAGAACGAACAACGGCGGAAGACATGCATCCCTCACGCTGCCTCCTGCATCCAGCCATCCCTGAAGCTAGGATGCATCCCTGTCTTCTTATTTATTTGACCCAATAATCTCCCTACATTGCTGGGGCCAAGCTGAGTTAGTTTCTATCACTTGTAGCCCAAAGTATCCTGCATGTGCTCCTGAGCAGTTATCAGCAGTACTGAGTGCTCTGGCCAGGAAGAAGGGATCCCGCCCATCAGCTTAGCAGCTCCCTGGGTCCTTCTGACTCAAGACTGACCTTGTCCACCAAGGCTACAATCTCGCTCTCACTAGTTTCACAAACTCGCCTGCTGAGTTAACGCCACAAGTCAATCAATACCTTAAAGGCACTGTTCTGAGAATAATGAGTGCTGTTAAAAGAAACAAATCTTTGACGGTGACTGTCCTGGGAGTGAAGACAAAGCTCAGAGCAAGTACAAACCTGCCACAATCGCAGGCCGTAAAGTTATGCACGCCTGCCTCACTGGCCTGCACCCCGCCTACTTCAGCACCTGTTTGTTCCTCAGCACTGTTGAGGATGAACCATCAACGCGACCTCCCATGGAGAATTCTAGGAAGTCAGCAAGACAGTTGGGGCAGTTGGGGCGGGTGGCTTTAGATAGCAGGCAAGTTCAGGCACCTCAGCACTCACCTGCCAAATGAGATGCTCAGACAACAGTGGCACATGTTCCTTCCTGCAGGGTGGCTGTGAGGTCCCAGGGAGATGTCACAGAGGAGGAGCTCAGCACACTGCCCCTGCAGGGATTCAGAATGTGCTGTCCATCTAGGAAGGATTTCTGACCTACCTCTGAAGCAGGTCATGTATCCTCAGGTGAGTAGCAGCCACACATACCCAGAGGAAAAGAGCATCCTCATCTCCAAAGACACCGGGACTTGGAGGTGCACACTCGGGCCTTGCTAGGTAACCCAGACCCAGTCCTGTTAGCTCAGCTCCCTCCTGCCGCATCACATGTCTACACAACTGTCCCCTCCCTACCAGACCTACCATTATGGCTTAGATGTGAAGTGCCCCCCAAAAGCTCATGTGTGAGACGTTGTAAGAAAGTTCAGAGGCGAAATGATTGAGTTATGAGAGCCTGACCTAATATAGATAGGGATTAACTGGGTGGTAACTGTAGGCAGGTGGGGTGTGGCTGGAGGAAGCAGGTCACTCGGGGTGTGCTTTTGGGGTCTATATTTTTGTTCCTGGTGAGCAGAGCTGTCTTTCTGCTTCCTGGCTGCCATGTCCTGAGCTGCTCTCCTCCACCTCACCCTTCCGCCATGATGCTCTGCCTCACATTGGCTGAGTTGGGCACGCATAGACTGCACCTCTGAAACCATGAGCCAGAATAAACTTCTCCTCTTCTGTGTTGGTCTTGTCAGGTATTTTGGTCACAGTGATGGAAAGCTGACTAAAACACCAAAACCACACATATTTAACTGTTTCTGCAGGTCTCCCCCTCCTGTGTCACATGACACTATGCTTTGCTGTTACTGAACCCTTCCATTACAGAGACCCAGACAACCTAACATGTGCAGAAGGAAAGATAAGTTTCCTCCCCCAACCCAGACCCCAAGTAAGTATGCAACAAATATTGTCAATCAATATCATGTGTTTATTCAATAATATTGAATCAACATTGATTGGTCTCCTGTCAGTAATGCCCAAAGGGAGATGAAGTAGAGAATATAAAGTCTGTCAGACATGGGTCCTACCTTCAAATAGCTTACTGTCTATTAACAAGAGAATAACTAATAGTTACTTATATGAGACAGGACTCAGGTAAGTAACTATTAATAAAATAACAATAAGTAGCACATCCTCTCCTGAACCCTGGAGATTCAACAACCAATAAGTCAATGACTGCTTTCACAAGAGGAAACCAGCAATAATTAAGTATCTAATTTAAAGTTCTGGTAAGGATGGCGGAGGCGGGGGTGCCCAGCTTGGGCAGAGTAGCACTAGGGAGTTTGAGGTGGGTCTGGAATGAGGTGGTGTAGTGGGAAAGAGCCCACAGGGAGAGCGGGAAGGCGTCAGAAACTGGAGAAGGAAGACGAAGAGGCCACACCAGGGGGCAACTCCCCAGAGCCACACAGAGAGCAGCTTTGCCTGACCACATGGGGGACTTGGGAATACAACTGTGCCTCAGAGCTGTCCCAGCCCCAGGCTAGCAAGCCAAGCTTTCACAGCCATGCTCACCTCAGCCTTGGCAAAGGACCAGGCGGAGAGACACAGACCTGAGCGCTTCCAGCTCCCTTGGCTGTGGGCACGGTGGCTCCACCATGGAGGGGCAGGCGCAGGGCAGAGGAACTAAAACCCTCAGAGCCAGCGAGGAGCACTCAGCAGCTGGCAGGATCCCAGAGGATGTGGCAGCCGAGTTCAAAGGGCGACCTGGACACGTGGGAGCTCAGCCCCTGATAGGGTGGGGAATCAGGAGAGGCTTCCTGGAGCGGGCAGCCATTTAGGTGAATAGGAGTTGCTGGGCGAAGGACAGGAGTCACTGACTTCAAGATTAATTCCAAAGTTACATAGATGTAAAACATGTGCAAAGGCACTGAATGGGGGACCTTGGAGGACACCAGCCAGTCCCATCTGCAGTCCATCTGTAGCCCTGACACTCTCTGCTGAAGCCCTTAGCAGTCGTGGGGGTTGCTGGGTTGATGGCTGCCACAATGGCATGAACAGTAACAAGAAACCAAGGGCCCTTAGTGGACGCACTTCACAAGCTCAGAGCTAAATGACTCGACCTTTCGGGGGGCCGATTCCGCTGGTCGTCACAAATGCTCCAACACTAAGCCCTGAGCTGCAGGTTGTGACCAGTGGATCACAAAGGGCTCCCTGACTCTAGAGGTTGACCGCCATTGACCACACTGGTCTGGTGCAAAAGTTCTGGAAGACAGCTTTGGTTCCCAAGTGTCAAGAAACCAAGACCTAGAATAGTAGGCAAATACCTGGCAGAGGCCTGATTGCCAACCCACAATGCTCTCTTTTTGGCCAAGTTCAGAGGTATGGTGTATGCAAGATACAATTTTTCAGTTTCAAGTGGCAAAAACCCTGTTCAAACTACCTTGAGCATAAAAGGGGGTTGTTGCTCAAATAATTCATGAGTGTAAGCAGGGAAGAATCCAGGGGTTCTAACAGTGTCACCAGGAATGACCTCTCTCTCTCCGTCTTTCTGTCCTTTGCCCTCTTTGCCTTATTCTCAAGCACCATCTGTCACTGTAGGACTCTCAGGAGCACGTCTGCATCCTGCCAGGTGACAGCCCTGGGGCCAGAGAACTCCTCTGTGGTCACATCACAATCTAGCCACTGGGGTGACTTGACCACCCCTGAACCAGTCGCTGCAGCCAGAGATGCAGAGCTGTCGTGGGCCAGTCCTATGTCACAGGTGCTCCAAGGTAGTCGGCCAAGCAAGCCCACCCAGAACTGCAGGCTGAGTGTGTCACTGGCAAACAGCAGCCCATGCATGTAATGGTGCGCCGGACCCTCACCCAGCCCTGGAACCGGGCAGCACCTCGGCACGCAGCACGGACGTGCAATTCTGCTGCGAGGGCAGCAGGCGGCGTGGTTGGGGTCACAATGCCTGCGGCCTACGGCCAGGCTTCTGGCCCAGCCCTGCAGCGGACTCTGAGCAGCAGTGCTTTGGTTTTCTTGTGGGGATCAAATGGGGATTAAATAGAGGGTTTTAAATCATGACTGTGACATTTGAGCACCTGATAAATGCCGGCCATTGTTTTTGAGAACCAAGTCAAGCTGTCCACTTGTAGAAACAGGTCCAAGAAGGGAATCTGATCCTTCCAGAACATATGGGGCATCTATGGCAAATGCAGGACAAAAGGGCCACTTGCCCAGTGCTTCTGTCACTGCCTCATTGACGCTCAAGAAGATTTCAGTCCACTCTGAATCCATCAGC
>PVHX01012582.1:0-58547 GCA_004024805.1 Geosciurus inauris
AAAAAAAAAAAAAAAAAAAAAAAGAAAAGATTCCAGGAGAGGTTATTGTAGATTCCGGTGTACGGGTTACATTGTTTTCTCAACCCAGAGCGCAGAGGTGTATGGTGAAGAAGGAACTGGGGACTTAGAACTTCAAATTTAAATTAACATTCTCAGTTCCTTCTATAGAGACTGCAGGCCAGCTGGCGTGTGTTGCCCTGCATTCTGCTCCATGGTCAGTAGCAAACTCTGCGAAGTGTTGCGTAAGAGAGCGGCCCTGAGGCTGCAGGGGTGAGATGGCACAAATGCAGCTCGCGGAGTGAGCAGGCAGCCAGGCTAGGGAGCCTCTGCAAGAGTCCAGGGACAGCAAGAATGGAGAAGAAGGCAAAGAGCAAAGACCCTGTGCTGGAGGGGACGGGAGAAACCACTTCTGGGTTTGGGCTCACCGAGGTGCCAAAAGCAGGGGCTGTGTGCAGATCTGTGGGTCTGCAGAGATCAGCCCAGTGCACAGACTCAAATCACAGTTCTCAACAAAAGCGTGCTGGATAAATTTAGCAGAAACTGGGAACCCCTCCCCCCTCAATCTGCAGGTCAGAAGCCACCACCTCTGCAAGTCCTCCCAGATGCCCTCAGTCTCTACCGCCTCAGAGCACTTTGTTTTTTTTGTTTGTTTGTTTGTTTGTTTGTTTTTTAATATTTATTTTTTAGTTGTAGGTGGACAGAATATCTTTATTTTATTTTTATGTGGTGCTGAGGATCGAACCCAGTGCCTCACGCGTGCTAGGCGAGCACACTACCACTGCGCCATAACCCCAGCCCCGCCTCAGAGCACTTTGTTCAGACCACCACTGGGGCATGGGGCAGCACGGTGACTGTCACCTGCCTGGCTTTCCCTGAAGGCTGCGGGAGGCAGGGCCATCCTTATGTACCCTAGGGCCAGTGCCGTCCTATAAAGACTTGTTGGATGAGTAAGGTTGTTGCTGGAGATGAGACAAAGGTCAGATTTTTTAAAAAAGCAGGGTTTTGGCATGTTAGCTGTGATTGTTCTAGGCCAAAATTTCCTTTGCTCCATGAGAAATATGGACCTCTTATGATACAAATGTGATTCTTCTGTAGAAAAAAAATAATAGGTGAAGTTATCATAGGTAGGCACCCAGAGGACATAGGTGTTTAGAAAGAAAAGAGCTGGAAACTGAACATTGAATTTAAATTAGTGTTCTCAGTTCCGTGTATACAAATTATAGGTACTGTCAAGGAGTCTGAGGGTGCTTGAAAGAAGTTTACTTTCTATGACTAAATCCTTCACTTGTTCAACTAAATAGGAGATAACATGAAAATTAAACTTATCTCCCCACAACATGTCTGCTATTTAGTTGAACCAATGAAGTGTTTAAATCAGTGAAAACTAAACTTTATCACCCCTGAACAAATCAGGCTTTTCTGGATGGAGACAGCGAATGAGCCTTTCTTCCCTGAGGCATGCCAGGTTCCTCCTGGATGGTGTCTTCACCCGCTTATTCGATATTCGTTGAGCACTTATTACATGCCACATCTTGTATTTAAAATGTTACTTAAAAATAAAGAGCTGTCATGTCTCTTCATCCTCAGGAGTGACAGTATTGGTAATGATAAGGGTGTGTGCGCTGGTATACCTGATGTGTTCGCTCGGTAGTCTGTTTTCATTCGGATCGTACCTTTTTACCTTATGAAACATATTCTAACACATTAAAATACACCAGGACAGAGGAGACGCCAAGCCTGAGTAAACATCACTGTGAGGTGTGCCCACGGAGCACCACTCTGTCACGGCCGTCCGCCCATGGGCTGGGGCTGTGCACTGTCATTGGAGGTGTTGCAGCCTCTGGAAGCTGGAGTGGGGACTCACTCATGCCCTGCATTCCTCTCCGGCTCCCCCAAGCTCTGCAGACCCTCACAGCTCTGTGACCTGTCTGCACTTGGTCGCATGTCCCAGGGGAAGACGGGCGGGCGGCGGGACGCGGGTGAGTGCAGGAGGCAGGTTGGAGAGCCTTCCGTGGGAAATCTCAGTGCTGGCGGCTCTGCAGCCCCGGAATCTTATCAGGGCTGCAAGAGAGAGCATTTCGGTTCCAGAGAAATCTGAAGGCAGCTCTGCCTCCCTCCAGTGATAACACCGGAGGTCTGCAGAGCCAGCCAGCCCAGCCCTGCTCAGCTCCCTGGAATGGAGAAGTGGCAGAGTTCTGGGTGGAATAGGACTCTGACTGCCCTGCCACAGGGTAGGGAAGCAGAGGTGTGCGGAGGCTGTGGGGGTAGTCCACTCTCATCTGGGGAAGGTTCGGCCTGTGCCTAAAGAAGCGGGTCCTGGGGTGGTCTTCTCATCAAAGTTTCCTCACAACAGCAAAGGCACCTCAAGTTCGGCCTCCAGGGTGTCATGTGGACACTTTCTTTCTCTATGCCAAAGGCCATACGTTGAGAATGCTGACGAAGTAGAGACATGGCCACCCTTCGCCCACGTGGCCCTGGGACCCTGCAGGAGCTCCTCTCCCAAGGGGGTCTGCCTGGCCAGACGGAAAGGATATTGCCCCGTCCTTTGGTCTTTGGGCCTGGACTATCCCATCCGTTTCCTCTTGGGCTTTCTGAATCCCCTTCTCCTGACTGCTGAGCCCCGCGGCACACCCTGTAAAAGTATGTGTTGGGTGGATCAAGCCCTTTCCAGGGAAAGGGCCTCACTGCCAATCCAAGCCTCTGCAGGAGGGGCGAGGGGGACAGGCAAGGCTTACTCTGTAAGGGACCCCTGAGATGCCACGGAAGTGCATCCCTAGTGGGTAGTGGATCTCAGCTGGAAACTCTGAGATGGGGACTCTGAGAAGCTGGATGTTGGAGCTGACATTCTCCCTGTCCGAAAAACGGGAATCACACCAGAGATGTACCCAGCCTTCCTTCCGGATGTGTTTGCGCTGCACGTGTGCCTGCTTACATGCCACCAGGGCCATCGCCTGGCCTGTGAGTTGAGGTCACAGCTCTTTCCCAGGCTGGACCTTTCTAGTCAATTGGTGGCAATTCACAGGATGTCACATGCTGGCATATTAGACTCAGCCGACACCAACACATACTGGGCCTTCACAGGGCCCCTGGGAATCCTGACCAGAATGCGTCTGTCACCTCGCTGGCCCTTGAAGAACTTGCAGTCTGGGAGGGGAAGCACCTAGACAGGATGAGACTCGCCCACAGGGAGAAGGGGCACCCCAGCCAGCCTGGGGCTGGTGCGTTAGAGGTGGCTGCCAAGTTGGGCATTGAGGAAGGAAGAGCTGCACAGCTCCTTGAGGGTGCAGGGTCCAGTCAGAGGGCGTGGCCAGAGCAGAGCCATTGGTACAAGCCACGGTGCCGCGTGCACAGGGCCACAGCTCATGCCTGGAAGAGACGCCCCAGAGATGCGTTTGCGGTGGGAGGACCAGATGGGGCTGTGGAGAAATGTCAGGTGCTGCTGCTGCCATAAAAGGTGCTCTCTTCTATTTGGGGAAGCAAAATATACGCACACGGCATGTCATAAAAATACAAGATACTATCTTGACCAACTCGGAGGTATGTGGGAGTTCAAAGTCAGCTTCTTCTAGGACGGGGTGGAGAAACCCTGCCTCAGCTGGGTGCCTCTGCAGTGCTGTCCTCCTGGCAGCCCCGAGGGGCTGCACAGACAGGGGACCACGTCCAGGGGTGAGCGCACTCCTGCCTGTGTCCGCACCCAAAGCCTCCCGCTGAGGAAGTAGATTTGAAACAGGTTCTTGGCCCCAAGGGAGTCCCCAGCAGGGGACACTGAGCTCTGAAAGTTGAAGCTGAAGTTCAAGAAATGGGCCCCACCTCAGGGAGTCCTCAGCCTTTGTTTCTGAACTTCAGGCAAACCCACGGAAAGGCACACTCAGGCCACCGAGCTGCTGTGCTCAGAGGCCTCTGGGAGCAAACCACGCTGCTGACCCCACTCACAGGCACCGCAGTCCACTCGTCCCTCCCACGGAGTCAGACCCAGGGCCCCACACAGGCTGCGCTCACGTCTACAGCTGAGCTCCTCTGGCCCCACCCCCTGCACTCTAAAAAGCCAGCGTGTCTCCTCTGGCCCACGGCAGCCCAGAAAGGACCCAGGTGGACCCAGGAGCCGCAGCCTGCCACAGGCATCTGCCCCACCCAGCCACACAGAGCAACAGAAACAAGAAGCAGAGCCCGCAGCTGCTGTTGCCCAACCCAGGCACCCACCCCACGGGGCACAGAGTTTCATCACTAGAGGCTTCGGCCTCCTTGAGGCCTCCCTGCTACACCTCCACCCTCAGTAGTTCACTCCAAACAATGAGCTAGAAGGACCCTTCTCCCCACCCCATCTCAGCCTCCTGAACTACGTTCCCAGGCCTCAGGCCCTGGCTGGTCAGGCTTTTGAGATATGCTCTGAAGGGTAGTGGAAGCTCTCTTCTGTGCAGCCGGGGAGAGACCTGAAAGCCTGTTGTCAGGTTCTTCCTGCCATTTGTCAAATGCCTACTACGCGATGTCTTGCCTAGATTTATCATTTTGATCTCTGTGTAAGGATGCTGAGAGGTTTGCGTACTTGCCTGGACCTGGTAACCACATTTGGAGCTACCCACTGGGCAGGGTCCTGGGCCCTGCTCCTTCCCCTGCCCTGCTCCGAGGCAGTGTGGTTCCTGGGGAAGCCGCAGGCCCTGGCCCGGCCAGTTCTCCTGGGCTGCACAGGAGGCCAGCAGCTCAGGCTGGAGCGCTCACAGCTGGATTGACTCTTGGCCCTCATTTGCACGTGTGAAACCCCCCTGAAGCCCCCCGTGTGTCTCTGGGGGACTCTGGCACCAACACCCAAGGCAGACAAGGAAGTGGGTTTGTGAAGGTGTTGGGGTCCCAGCATTTCGAGAGCAGGTGGGACCTTTGGCACTTGCTCTCATGCCCTTGATTTAAAGATGAGAACAGAAGGCAGCAGCGGCCCGGCCGCAGCTGGGTCTAGGTCCTCCTGCATGCCACAGGACGCTGGACCCCGTGCTTACATAGACCCATGACTGTCCCTGCCCCCTGCATTGTCCTCTCTAGGTCCTGGAAGTCTTCCTCACTCCCGGGGTCAGCTTTCCAGGTCTCCCCGTCCAGCACCACCTTCTGCGCAGGTGGACAGGGTGGGTGAGCTGCTTTCATCAGCCCTGCTTCAGTGAGGGCTGGAGGGCTGGCGGGCCCATCCCCAGGGCAGCCCGCACCTTCCTTTCTACCAAGGGCTTTCTCAGGGCCCTCGGTCGCTTTGTGCGGGGTTCCCCTCGTGAAGGCCTGGATTTGAGTGCGAGGAGGAGAGGAACCGGGAAGATCGCAAACGGATTTTCCTGGAGGAGATGGATGGGAGCCTCGGGGAGATGCCTGGTGCTCGGGGGAAGTGCCACAGTGCTGTGCAGGGGGGCGTCCAAGCCACCGAGTGGGCCAGTGTGTGGGTTTGCTAGGGCTAATGGAGCAGATGACCTCCAGCTGGCTGGCTAGGACAACAGACTTGGTTCTCTCAGATCGGGAGGCCAGGTGTCAAGGTGTCAGCAGGTCCCGTGCCTCCAGGGCTCGGGGGAAGGACCCACCATGCACCTCTTCCTGTTCCCGGTGGCTGCTGGCTCTGGGACTTGTGGATGGCTGCATCACTCAGGCTCTGCCCGGTCTTCTCCTGTGTTCCTTACAGGCACATGCTTCACTGATGATTCAGGATGATCTCCAGGTCTTTACATCGGCAAAGACTTTCTAAATAAGGAGGCGAGGTCCCCGGGTGGGTGGGGGGGGGGGTGGAGCATTTCCATGGAGGGACAATCGCCTCCTCCGGATCCAGGCCCTTTCCAGGGAGAACTGGTGCAGCAGAGTGGGAGAAGCTGCTCACAATTACATAGGGTCCCCACCCCCATTGAGGACCAGGCCTGGCAGGATTTTAAAATTACATTTTACATGATCTCATTCAACATTTTGTTCTCAAATGCTTGATTCCTTCATCAATCAAACTTTCATCCACTTATTTAAAGATGAGTGCTGAGAAATTACCAAGTGAGAATGAATAAGTCACAGTATTACCCGGAGACCCACGGACTCTGGAGGCAGAGTGAGGAACAGAGACCAAAGAAATGGTTACAACACCAGAGGATCGTAGCCAGTTCCACTGTGTGAGTACAGGACAGGACTGAGTTGCCGTGACACACAATGCCACAGTTTTAGTGGCTGAAAACAATCGGGGGGCTATTTGCTCCTCACGCATGTTGTATGCCCGTCAGGGTGACTGGGGACTCTCTGCAGGTCGTCGTTGGTCCTCCTTGTAAGATGGTTCTCCTGGAAGGTCAGAGTGGCCACACAGTTCCACTCATCTGCGGGGACCAGGAGGACTCCATGTGTGTGTTTAGTGCCTGGCAGACTTTGAAGACCTCACGGAGCAGCCGGCTTCTGAGCTGGTCTGGAAGCGAGACTGCCTTCTGGCTGGCCTGGCAGGAGGCGGAGGAAGAGCACTCCGGCCTCATTCCCTGGGCTCTGCGCTCTGGTGGGAGCAGATGGTGTTCCTGGTTGATGTGAGAGCTGCCGCAGGCACGGGGTGTCTGCGTGATGCCCACTGCTCTTCATGCCCTGGGAGATCCAGAGGCAGGCGGGCTTGACTGGGAAGCCAGGGGCGTGTGTATGTCCCATTTCTACAGAAAAACACACCAAAGAATTACAAAACCAGTAGGTGCAGCCCTTTAGGCCATTTCTTGACCATCCTGGGCCACCAGTCCAAGGGCACACCATCAAGAGGTGCAGTTTCTATCCCTGGTGGTGCCTGGGGTTTGGAATCTTTTCACCTCTTGTGCTGAATCATCGAGGGTCCCGGTGGAGTTGCGCGGCTGCTGCTCCCGTTCCTTTCCAGACGCCTCATCGCAAGCCCTGCCTCTTGTGCCCATGGCAGGGTTTGTGGAGGTCAGACTGCTGTTCACGTTGGAATTAGGTGGTAGTTTGAAGGACAGGGCAGCTACAGGCTGCCCACTGCCCTCTGCTTCCTTTGTCTAGTAGTTGGACTTGTGACAGGCCAAGGGATGCCATGCAGAGGAGAGCCGGCAAAACCTGGGTTTCAGGTCCAGAGTGGCCAGTCAGGTCCTCCGTCTGAGAGACTGACCCCTGCTGCTGACCTGACGGGCTGTGTTGAGCAGGAAGTAAGGTCCTGTATGCAATAAATCAGATGATATGAAAACACCTTGAAAAGTTAAGCTGTCCCATAAAATCATGGTGCTGGTGTTAATTCTAATTAAATCAATATTGTGAACAATCATGGCAGTCCTGAGGGTGTCTTCTAGTGGGAGGTGGCAGAAGAAGGTGACACTGATGAGTGTGAGCTGAGCTATGTGACAGAGAGGCTTCCAATGCAGGACAGGGAGGCTTTCCATAGCAGAAAAGCAGCTCGGATCTGTACAGTGGGAATAAGAAAAGCACTCTCCCATGCCTCCTCTGAACTCTAAGCTCTGAAACTCCACTGTCGTCCCTAGTGTCCCATGATGAGCGTGGTGTGCGCCCCACACACCTCAAGAATGAGGGCGGGATGTGGCTGCACATGGCCACCTGGAGAGGCAGCACAAGACAGCGTGGAGAGCGCAGGCCCGGAGCCAGGTGGCTGGGTTTGCATCCCGACTTTCCCATTTACTAGCTCCAGACCTCCCTGCATCTTGGTTTCCACATCTGTAATTTCCAATGGGAATGCTGATAGTGCCTGCCTGGGAGGGTCCTTAGGAAGGCTGACTGAATGCGTGTTTGTGTAAAGTAGGCGTTAGAATGGCGCCTGGCACAAGTAGGTGCAGGAGGTTCTATCACTGTCGGAGAGAACAGCCTTCCCCTCCCCCGCCCTGTTGGTGCAGCTCTGTCTGGGACATGGGATGGACAAGAGGCCATCTGGGGTCCCCTCCATCCCAGGAATCTGGTGGGGTGGTCAGTGCTGCTGGCAAAGCTCTCTGTACTCCATGGGACACTGGACCCTCTTGGGGCAGCACTGGGCCAGAGCTTGTATCTCCTGCGTCTGTCCAGATTGGAGCCTGGGGAGCCTTGATATGGGGTAGCCAGTCAAAGCTCAACTCACAGGGCCTGGGCTTCCACCCTTTCACACAAAGGAAGCACTTCACCCTTGCTTTGGCAGACCTGAATCACCAGCTTCACTAAGACAGTTGTGAGTAACCAGCAGGTGGGTAGCACATACAGTGTGGAAACACTGGACAGAGACAGGACTCATGTGCTGGGCAGGCAGGAACATTGCAGTGTGAGATTCCATCGTGCTACATGGAAGGGAGTGCAACTTCCAACTGATAAGTTGTTTATTCATGGAATTTTTCATTTAATATCTTCAGACGCAGCTGACCATGGGTAACTGAAACTGCAAAAGATGAAACTCGGGCTGAGGAGTGACCAGCATGTAGCTTCCTGCCTCCCCTCCCCACCCCCCACACTGACCTAGTTTCCTGTGCCTTGACCTGTCATTTGCCCCGAAGGGAGGGGAGAGTGAGAGCCAGCTGAGATAGCTGCTGGGAGTGGAGGCTGAGGCCAGTTGTTCTCATGCGAGCCATCTCCCCGCCCCAGCTGGCAGCAGTCGGAGCTTCCGGTAGATTTAAAGGGTTGAGGGTACCAACAAGGGCACTCTCCTTTCTCAAATAGTAACGTTGCTTTTACAACCAAGGTTGTTTTTTGCTAAGATGAACTCAGAGCAGATTCAGCTACCCTGCCTGAAGCGTCCTCATCAAGGACCCTAGATCTTTCCTGAGGAGGGAAGTCTGCAGTGGCAGGTCCCAGGGCTCTATCCTTGGCCCTGACTTATTAGACATTTTTGTTAATGACTTGAGTGAAAAGTAGAAAGAATCCAGATGACCCACAGTTGGAGTTGTTAATAGGATACATGACATACTCAAGTCAAAAATGATTTATGTAGGATGAGACACGGAGCCAAAACCAACAGAACGAAATTAAGCAGGGGTGACCGTGAAGCCCTCTGCTTAGCCTCAGGAAAATTTCCTGCGCCAGTGTCCGACGGGCCTGGCCTACAAGTATACATGCATTTGTTCAACCATTCCAATGCACAGTGCTGCCTGAGAGATTGAAGGGACAGTATGCAGGTGGAGGGAAGGGACCATGCCCAGATAGAGTGAGCCACGGGGACCCCAGGTACTGTGGGCGGCACCACCCCAGGGCTGACGTCGGCCCAGACAGGGCAGGCTCGCGGTGCGACTGCAGCAGGCTCCGTGGGAGGGGGCATCAGAGCCCCCACGAGAGACAGGTGGCGATGGTGAAGGGGTCATGCGGGGTCATGCGGGGACTGCGGGGCTAGGATGGAGGGTCTCCTGAGTGTGGGCGTGTGCACGTGGAGGGATCGGGCGAGCAGGTGGTCACGCCAGGAGGGGCTGATGAGCAGAGCTGCACAGGCCAGGAAGAAGGTGGACGGTGTGCTTCCTCCAGGCTGGACAGGGGTCCTCCAGGGCAGGGGCTAACGGGGTCACAGGAGCACCGAGGACGGGCTGCCTATTGTGAGAGTAACTAGAGGGAGGAGCCGGGTGAGGGTGGCTCTGCAGTACCACTCAGCTTCACCTCACTCACCTTCGAGAAGTACCAGGACTCAGACAGCGAGGGAAAGCTCCATGCTCTGATCTGCACGAAAAAGGCCCCAAGTTTTAGCTGACCACAAACTCTTCTGTTTACTTATTTATTTATTTTTATTGAGGGGCTGGGGATCCAGATATTACCCCAGCCCAACAAGGCTTTTTGTAAAAAGACAAGAAAAGAACTCCATCTCAGACTTTATATTCACATCCCAAATGCAGGATTTCAGTCACTCCTCCTTCCCAGGCTCCTGGACTCCCCCCAGGTCCTTTCCCCAGATTTTCTCTCCAGCTCCAAAAAGGAGGGCTTGGGGACTCCGGAGCCTCTGGTCTCTGCGCAGTGACCTGAGGCTGGGGAGTAGGGGCGAGTCCAGTAGAGACAGGTGTCCTTTAAGTGCTTCCAGTGGTCCCACAGCAGGTGACTTATGAGCCCATAGCTATCCACAGAGGAAGTCTGAACAAGGAATGTTCTGATTCTTATTTCTCAGCCAATTATCAAATTGTAATCAGGAAAAAATCCTTGGCAAATGCCTGTAATCCCAGCTACTTGGAGGCCAAGGCAGGAGGATCTAAAGTTTGAGGCCAGTCTGGGCCATTTAGTGAGATCCTGTCTCAAAATAAAAAGGAGTGAGGATGTGGTTCAGCAATAGAGCACTAGTCTGGCATGTGTGAGGCCTTGGGTCGTATACCTAGTACTATAAGTAAGTAAAATATTAATTTATTATTAAGCTAACCTTGAACATTTTCAGGTAAACCATAAACCTTTGTCATCCTAACACAACGACTATTTTCTTTTTTTCTCCCTCATTTTCAAAAAGGGAGAAGTGGACAATTCCGCCATGTGTAACTACTTTCAACTTTGCGTCTTTATGATTTTTTTAGCCACACACGAGCCTTACGTAATTAGAATCAGTATATACGCACGTCTGCACTCTTTTTATTTAATGTTATTTCCAAGATGACATCCTTGCTCTGCATGGTCATATTGTCATTCTAAACGTCTTCTTGATACTCCGTTGCACACACACACCATCCTTTATTTAGTCGCCTTTCTATCTTGGGCGGTGGCACTGGCTTCCACTTTCTCCTTGTTATAAATAACCCAGCTATAAACAGTCCATGTGTCCTTTTCTTCTTTTGAATGATTTCTTTGGAAGCAATTCCCAGGAGTAGAGTTTTTAGGTCAGAGGATATGGATGTTTTTACAGCTCTCCATGAGTGTTGCCACTTTGGCTCTGGCCTTCTTTCTTCCTTCTGCAGAGGCTCACTGTGCAACTTGCTGGCTCAGCGGGACGTACCAGAAGGGAACGTGAGGTGACAGGGGCCTAGGAGCCATGTCCAGCCAGGAACCCTTTCCTCCCAGGACACTGCTGCCAGTGGAGGAAGGGGTGTGGGCACCTGGGAAATGAAGCACTCCTCTGGTACTTCTCCCTACAGTCTGCGCCGCTGGGGGGGATTACATACCAGATAGGGGTGGGGCCAGGTAGCAACAGAGACACTGGGGACACAGGAACCTCTGGTGGGGTCAAGAATGGAGCAGAACCTGAGTGTCTGAGCTGGCTTCTAGGTGATGGCGTGAAGTGGCAGGCAGGCATGGTCTGGGCTGGGGAGGAGAAGCAATCCCTCACTCGCTGGCTTGCTGAAGATACTGTGACGAGCACCAGTCATGTCGGGGTCTCTGCTGGGAGTTGTGGGTGCCGCGGGGGATGCAGCTCAGCTCCTGCCCAGGGGCCTTGCAGCCTGGTCAGGGAGTCAGAAAGGCAGGGGGCGATTGCCGCAGGGTGCTCGAGTACTGGGTACACACAGACCGGGGTGACGACCTGGGCATCCTGCCTGGAGCAGGGAGGAGTCTGCAGAGGGGAGGTCCCCAAGGAGGTGATCCTGAGCTCAGTCTGCAAGCACAAGGAGGAGACGGGTAGCTGAAGGGTGGAGCGAAGGATGTCCTAGCTGGAGGACAGAGAAAGTGTGTGTAAACTATGACCCTATTTACTGGGGAGACCATGCCAGAGGGGCATGGCCAGACCTCCAGAGCCTCTCTGGGGCTTGATCTGGAAGGACCCAGGATTTCTACACAGCAGGCCTTCAGGGGCACAGTCCAGTTGCAAGGGAGCTTCGAGGACCTGCCCTGAAGCTGCACCCACGTAGCCAGCACACCATTCCTACTGATGAGAATGTGCAGGTGCTCTTGGTGTCACGTTCATTTTATTCCTGGAGCAGGGGTGCTGGGAGTTGTATGCTCAGACGTAGTTTAGGAAGCTCACTCTGGCTGTGGCTCTGAGGGTGGATGGGGGAGATGCCGTGGAGGCCTTTTAGAGGCTGTTCAGTCATCCACGCTAAAGACCAGAGGCCTCCAGCGGGGACTGGGGAGGGAGAGGGGGACACAGGAATTTGAGAGGAGGACCCTTCTTCACAGGGACAAGAACTCTGTACCTAAGACCTAGCTGAAGACTGAGCATGCTTCCCAGGGCCCGGCTTGGAAGTGGACGCCCAGTGCCGTGACAGGCCGTGGGCCAGGCTTCTCATGTCCATGAGAGGCGCCTGTGTCTCCCAGGCACCTGAAGGTGCATGTGCTAGAGAAGAACCCGGAGTCACTCAGGGTGCCAGGCCAGAGTCCATCGCTAAGGCGCTCTGCATCTTGGATCAATGGTGCAAGATTTGGGGGCTTCACCAGCTTGATAATTATGTCCCCATCTTGTTCACAGGGAGCATTAAATGAGATGAGATAACATACTTAGTCAAGGACTCAGAAAATGTGTGTAGGACCCACACCTCAGGGGTAGTCACCACTGCATCTTGGAAAATGCAGGGGACAAACCCGAAAATAACTTGTTCCCTCAAAGAGAGGCAGTGCCCTGGAGCACAGGCCACCTGGTGTTCACCTCCACCTGGGCCTCTGCATCCTCCTCCTCTGGCTTCTCTTTGAAGCTCTGGGAGGCCAGGTTGGGTGGGACCTGGGCTAGTCGCCCATAAGCAGAGGCTGTGTTTGACACCATCAGCTGGGGTGGACAGGACTTCCTGACTCCCTGGTGTTTGGGTCAGGCGCTAGCCTGGGGCAGGGAGAGATCTGCTGTCCACCCCAGAAGGACCACTGCCATCCCTCAGGCACGAGCTCCGGCCAGTGTCCAGGAGCTACAGGGACTCCCCGCTGTCTAGGGGAGGGTTTTGCATTTTCTGTAGAGAAGCACCAATTAAGGACAGAGCCAGGAGCAGAGGGCCACAATCCCAGCCCTGCAGTGGCCGTGCTCCTGCAGGTTGGCCAGTTTTGATGAGGTGGAGAGGACACAGGTGCTGTCCCCTGACGTGTGCTGTGAGCAAGGGGTGTGTGTTACAGTGGGGTGAAGGGTGGCCCCAGAGGCCCCCTCCACAAGGCCATCCCACCCCCACCACAGACTGGTGGCTGGAGCCGCAGAGCTCCACTTCCCCACAGCTCTGGAGGCCAGGAGGCCAAGGTCAAGGACTGCAGGTGGCTCCTTCTGAGGCCTCGTGCCTGGGCTTGTGGACGGCCACCTCCTCCTGTCCTCACGTGCTGTGTGTCCGAAACTCGTCCTAAGGACAGCAGTCAAGTGGGATTGGGGTCCCCCTGAGACCTCACTCTAACCTAACGACCCCTGTGAAGACCCTATGTCCAAATACAGTCACATCCTAAGGTACTGGTGGCCAGGCTTCAACATGGGGACTTGGGGGACAGAATTGAGGCCTTACTTTCAGCTGTGGTGAGAATGGAAAGGACATAGCAGAGGTCAGCTCTCCCTCGACAGCCTCAGGGGCAGAGTGGAATGCCAAGGGCTCCTTGGAGCCCAGTGGCCAGGAGCCCACCCCCAGTCCACGCCTGTTCCCACTGTGCCTGTCCAGCCCCAGCCTGAAAGAGTGCCAGGCACAGTGCTGCTGAATGGCCTCCTGCTGCGGCCCAGGCGCAGGAACACAGGGTGCAGCGCTCTCGGCCACTCTGAGCCTCCTTCAGCCCCTCTGCCTGGGATGCCCCACGGCCTCTGCTTGTGGTCCTGCACTTTCTTCCTATGAACCACCCCGCACGTGGCTCTTGCGGTGAACCATGTCTGCCCAGCCCAGACAGAGGAGAAGGGTGGGCAGGACTGGGGGAGAGCCTGGCTGGGAACAGTGCTACAACCCTTATCAGCCCTCTGTCATCCCAGGCGACCAGGGGACGGCTCCAGCAGGCTGCGTCCCCCCACCTCCACCCTCCTCTGGGAGGTGGGCCCAGATGTTTCCTCTCAGCCAGACAGGCCTGGTGCCTTTCTCACAGGAGGGCGGCCTGGCTACCAGGCCGGGTGGAGGGAGGTCCTCGGCTCTTGTCTGTCCTCACACTCCATTCCTCATGGAGCTGCCTCCCCTTATCATCTGGACTAGGAGGGGGTTGCGCTTAAAAAGGAACTGGGGCCCTTTAAAACTGAACCTTCACCGTGCCCAGACACTCGAGGGTATTTTGAGGGTATTTTCAGCCTGGGCCGGTGAAGATACACGCAGCAGCCAGACTGGAACCAGGCCGCTCCTTCCCACGGGCAGGCTGGGCTGCACCCCGCAGGGATACAGGATTTCCAGTGATTACTGTCTGATTGCGAGAAGTGGCAGCGACTTCAAGTGGCCCGTTCTTCATCAGTGTGCACGCACATGTTGGTGCAAATTCTAGGGTTTCCAGCCACTCTTGGATTCCACCTGGACCTTGTCACTTTAGAAAGTCAAGCATCTGTCACCTGCAGCGGGCACATGCCGTTTTGTTACTCTTGAGCTCAGGCTCTCTGCAACTCTCCTCTGAAACCTCGTACTCGGGTGGCCTCGGGCTTGTCAATGCTGTATGAACTGCATTCTTCACTTCCTCAGTGTGTTTTCTAAAAATAGAGCAAAGCGTTCTCAAACTCTTGTTGCGCAGCCCTGGACCATTGTCCCAGGAGAGGCAGAACTGTCGGTATGCATGCCCCAGCCGTGCTGAAGGGGCCGGTGTTCCCTGTGGTGGTGGCACCTTGACTTGTACCATTGGCACATACCTTGGCCAGTGGACGTGCAGCAGTGCCTGGGTCACCTTGCACTGTCCAGTGGCTGTCAGGGCCACACGTCTTCCTTCCCAGATGGCGACTCTGAGGGTGTTGTCTCCCTCGCTTCAAAACTTTCCTGCTCTTTGTTGCTTGCAGGCATTGGCTTCACACAGATTCTACACCTCTGGACATGGGTTCCCTGGGCAAGGGTCCACCCTGGTGGCCTTTGCCTCTGCTAACTTGTCTTTAGATGAAAGCAGCGAGGTGGACACATGAGTCCTGTGGGGAGAATTTCTAAAGCAGCTGAGCACGCGGCTGGTCCTGTGCTACTCAGAGACATGAGGCCTGCAGTGCAGACACAGCCCACAGCACAGAGCCCCGTCTTCTCCAGAGGCTGAGGCTTGAAACCAGCACACTGTCACTTGTTGGGTGCGCCATTAGAAGTCTGGGAAGCCGAGGTGAAGGCCACATTACTTCCCTTCACCCAGAGGCCACAGTCTGGTGAGAGGGGCAGACAAGCCGATGTTAGCAAAGCAGGTGCTACGTGAGAGGCTCACTTGGGGTGGTCACGATGGCACTACCTGGGGGAGAGGTCCTGAAGGCTTCCTGGAGGAGGTGACAGGGAACTGGGTCTTGGAGGAGGAAGATCTATTTAGGTGGAGGCAATGGAGACCACAGCCTGTGAGGTGGAAAATGCATGGTGTTCACAGAGGCTAAGAGCATGTGATGGGAGGAGCTGGGCCTGGTGTCACCACCAGGGCTGAACCCCAGTCCCAACGCAGCTCAGAGGCCTTAGCAAGTCCTTAGCCTCCCTGAGCTCCACTCTGCCATCCAGTCTGATGGTCAAAGCATCGGCTGGCATGAGAGAGGCCATGAGGGTTGGAAGAGCTGGTCTCCATCAAACGCCCAGTGTAGCACGTGGCACGTGGCAAATGCTCAGCACGTGCTGCCCATGTGAGATAGTGTGACCTTGTAGGAAGGAGAGGGGACGGGGCTCATAGTCTAAAAGGTCGAGTGTGCCTTATTTCAAATACTTGGGGCCAGAGTGTTTTTGATTTTTAATTTTTTCAGATTCTGGAATATTTGCATACACATATCCTGAGAGGTTTCGGGGTGAGACCCAAGTATAAACACTACATTCATTTTATCTATTTATTTATGTGTATGCACCTCATACACATAGGCCAAAGGTAATTTCATGTGATCATTTTTAGAGTTCCTTGGTTTCGGCCGTGCCCATCATGTGAGGTCATTGGAAAATTTTCAGATTTTGGAGCATTTCAGATTCTGGATTTTCCGATTCGGGAGGCTGCGCCTGCAGGGGTTTAGGTTGTGTGGAAGGAACCACACGGCAGGCAACCGGGCGGAGACGTGGCAGATTTATAGTTGAGGAAGATCATTTGGGCAGCAGAGGAGAAAATGGACAAGAGGGAGGACAGTGGAGACAAAGAAACCAGTTGGGTGACTGTGATCTCCCCCCACAATCAAAGGAGAGAGAATGGCAGCCTGAGGGTCAGTGGCCACAGTGAGGGTGAAGAGGCCAGAGCAGAAATATAAATGAAGGCCGGAACAGCTAGGCTTGGCAGCCTACTAGATGTGAGGAGCCAGGGAGGCAGGATCTGATGTTTCCCAGTTGCTGTCCCCCAATGTGCTCGTGAGCTCGGCCGTGTCCTGCAGACCCAGCAACCTCGACCTCTCCAGATGGGCTTGTCATCAGTGATCTTCATGGTTCCCAGAGACAGGCTTCCTGGGGTTGGGAAGACTGTGGAGGACAAACACAGGGGCCCCTTTTTTCCAGAGCTGGAGGGAGGATGCACCTCTCCCCAGGGAAGTGGGCTCAGCTTTCCTCACCCTCCCTCCTGAGTGAAATCTCAAGCCTGGAGACTTGGCACCTGCTCCAAGACCCTCACTGACCACCACATTCAGGCATCCGGACATCTTGAGCTGCTGAAGCGGGTGGTCCAGGCCCACCTCTGCCCAGGGAGGGGCGGCCCCAGGAGGGGTGTGTTTTGCAGAGAGGAAATGGCTCAAACCAGATATCGCTTTGTTTGCTCTGTGAAAAAAAAAGAGAGACCATTTTTCCTCTCTTATTTATTTTTTTAGGGATCAAGCAGATATTTTTAATTCCTCTAGTTTCCTGCTGTCTACAGGTGTTTCCTATGTGCTGCTGTGGGGAAGGACCGAGCCCATGACATAATCAGCTCTGTTCCTGAGATTTCCAGAATCCCAGCTATGCCTGCGGGTGCCATCTCAGATCCCTGGGCTGGGTGGTGGAGCAAGGCAGGGCTCCCCTTAACGCAGGTGACAGAAGGCCCAGAAAGGTGGATTTGGAAGGAGAAGGTCTTGTGGCAGCAGTGGCCTGAGTGTCCTGTGGTTCTTGAGTCCCTAGTGACTGCGGCACTCATGACAGAGCAGAAGCATCATCTTTGCTTCTGATCCACTGACAGCTCTCCCTTCTCCACCCACTGGTGGCAGCCCTGCAGGACAATTGGGGAAGGCGGTACTGAAAAGGCAGAATGCTTGTTCATTAAAAAAAAAATTTTTGCGTAAGCAAACACTAGGGAGAACAGCGTGTTCTCCGTGCACCCAGAGAAGCCCGTTATGGAGAATCCTTTCGCAAAGTGAAGAAACTATTAGTAAGACAGCAGTAATCTCTCCCAGTTTATTTGTTTACAGTCTGTGTGGATTTATGGAGCCTCTTGTCTGTCTTATGGGAGTGGAGCAAATATTTATAGAGCATTTTTATTGCACAGCTTATCTTTGAAAGCCTCATGGCCATTCTGCGAGCTGGTAATTCTGACTCATTCAGCTGATTAGGAAACTAACATTAGGGGGTCTTGTGGTTCGCGACAGGCAGGGGATGCTAACCCAGGTCTTCTCACCCTGCCTGGGTTCTGTGTTAAGATTAGGTTCTCCTTAGACTTCAGTGAGAAGTGGTAGTGCCTCTGATGCTATTTGACACTAAGAACAATGATATAATGATGTGCATAGAATAATTAGAAATAAATTCATATAGTAAACCAGAAGGTACCACCTGGAATTGTCCAGAGAATGGCGGGGTAGAGTCAAGACTTTCTTCCCTGCAAGCAGGGGCCCAGGGGAGAAAGCGCAGCAGAAACACCACCCATCCCACTGAGATTCTCCTGTTTTTGAAACATTGAGCTGATTTTTAAAAAATAAACAGATTGAACTTAAAATCTTCTCTTGAAAAATCAGAGCATTTGATGAGGCTGGGCCTGAACCATCTTTGGAAAAGTGACTCACCATGCACATGCAGACGGTGGGCTGGAGCCGAGGGGCAGCAGCCCACCCGTAAGTGGGCTCAGGTCACTGCCCGCCCACTCCTTCAGGTTGCCTGCCTGGCATCTGAGGACTCTAGAGTTGGCAATGTGCCCCCCATGGTGGCCAGGAGGAGAGTGGAAGCAGCTGCCCAAGTGCCCCATCTGCAGGGATCCAACATAGGGAAGACCCCTGTCCCTGCCCCGTCCACTCTGAGGGGCTTGTGGCTCCCCGATGTCGAGCTGGGTTCTCAGAATGGCAGCTTCTGTTCAGAGTTTACACTAGGGCCATGTGGAATGGAAATCAGAACTCCTGGGACGGAGGCTGGGGTTTGCTGGAGTATGAGTCCATGCAGGCTGGTCCAAGGCCTGTAGATAATCAGGGGTGTGGGGCCTGGTGGAATCGCCTGTGTGCCTGTCTCCTTTTATTTGTCCTGGAATTTATTTTTTCTCAATATGTGGTGAGGTGGAAGAGGCTAATTGGACTTCAGATTGGTCATTTTCTAGAGCAGAGAGCAGTAGGGAGCAGGGAAAGGTCTATGGTTTGGAATGCGTCTGGAGCCACTGCACGTGGGGCCGGCTGGCCTAGATTTTCATGAGCCTCAAACTTCCTAAGAGAGCTTCAGGGCACATATATTTAAAATTAGCAACAAAATACCTTTGTGGAATTATTAGTAACCCCCCTTTCCTCCTCCCTTATGGGCATGCCTGCCCTCTCCCCAGGCCCCTGGGACTTGGTCTTGAGTCTTGACATTTTGAGGAGGTTGACAACTCACCACTCAGGGTTTTCCAAGTGTTTGTCCCCTTGCTTGAGCCAGGTTTTCCCAGAGCAACTGGAGAGCAGAGTTTGAAACTCTCCTTTCAGCATTTCAAAAGCTTTTCTTTTTTTTTTTTTTAAATATATTTTTAGTTGTATATGGACACAATGTCTTTATTGTATTGCTTTGTATGTGGTGCTGAGGATCGAACCCAGGGCCTCACGCATGTGAGGCAAGTGCTCTACCGCTGAGCTACAATCCCAGCCCTCAAAAGCTTTTCTTTACTGGATGTTTTTCATATGGTAATATATCTTAGCAACTTGCCTTATAAATCAGCTTTACCTAGTAGAACAGAGGAAGGGGACAGGGGAGGGAGTAGGGAGGGAAAGAAAGGTCCCGGAGAGGGAGATTGACCAAATCGTGTTATGGGCATGTGTGGATGTGTGACAGGGTATCCCACGATTACACATAACTTTAATGCAACAGTAAAAAAGACAAAGTCAGACTACAACTGAAAACCCAAGAGAAGACCTTTCTGACATACATCACAGGTAAAGAACCAAGATCCCTATATATAACACATAAAGAACTCTGAAAATCGGAAAGAAAAGCCCAAAAACCTGAGAGAGAAAAGTAGCTGAGTCACAAAAAGATATAAAACCATCTTCAATCACATGAAAAGGTTTCACTTACGACAAGACAAAACCAGATCCACCCTGAGGCACAGTTTCTTCATTCCTTCCAGACCGGCAAGAAGTTAGACAGTGTTCAGCACGCTCCTGGCAAGGTTGTGGGGCCACAGGCTCGCTCACATGTGGCTGGGGACATGCAGAATGGCACCACCAACACAGCACGGCATCAGTCACATCCACCAAGTGCACACACACCTGAGCCGGGGTACCTCGCAAGCCGCCTGGGAGAACTCACTGGAAAGCTGTGCCTCCATCCGGACGTGGAGGTGTGCACAGTTATTCACGGCAGTGCATCCGTAACTGTGAAGTACTGCAGAATGGCCCGAGTGTCCACACATCAGAGAGCAGTGGAGTGCACTGTGGTCCGTCCCCACGGTGGGTCCCTGTAATGGTGGAAGGAATCCCGTGGACTGGTGCAGGTTGATTTCTGACATAAGTGGAAGCAAAACGCTCAAGGCTTTCTGTAGCGTGTTCCATGCACACTTGCCTAGGGTAGATCTAAGGGCACAGAAACGGGTCAGAAATGAAACAGAAATAGGCCAATCTGCTCCCCTTTACTCGCACATGCACACGCTTTTAAATAACTGAGGCATGGCCAGGGCGGGGGCTTTCACAGTGCTTTCCACGCAGTGGCTTTCCCAGATAGGCTCGCGCCCCGCCCCACCTCCATGAACGCCCTTCTTGTGCTCATCTAACTAGACGTATTGACACACGTGCTACACACTTATCTGCACACACAGGTACTCACCTAAGGGTTAGGTCCTTAGAGGTTCCTTCTCTAGAGATCTCTCTCCTCCCTCTCTGCATCCTGCTATTCTCGCTACAATTTTTCGTAAAGTTGGAGTGCTGTCATTCATTAAGTTTCATAATGGCCCATTATGCTGATACACATAAGCCATTGCCCTTTATTGGTTCTTCGCTTCCCTCCTGGACCCTGCTGCTCTAAACAGCTGCCCACCAGGCCTTAGAAGTCTGGGGGACAGGGCAGGAGGCTAGGCCCAAGGGTTTGTGTCATCTCATGTCCTGGATGCTGCCAGATTGCTTTCCCAGAAGGCTGCACCCCTCGCATCTCCAGCAGTATCTGAGGGCGCCTTCTCCCGGCTCCCGGGCCCCGCCCCTCCCTCCTCCCTCCTCTCTCCCTGCCTAAGTACAAAGAGAAACCTCAGTGTGAAGTGAACTTGCATTTCTCTGAGGACTTTTCACACTGGTTAGCTTTTCTCTGTTGATGTACCCACGGTCCTGTATTGCTCCGGTCAGGCCAGTGTGCTGTGCGGAACAGGCATGACCTCTGCTCCATCTGTTCCAAACACTTTCCGAGCTGCTGTTTCCTCTTCATTTCATTTTCACCATAAAAAAAAAAAAAAAAAAAAAAAAAAAAAAAAAAACCTCTTCCTATCCACCAAAAAAAAAAGTTTTACATTTTTTAATAGGCATTTGTTTGTTTTATTGGGAGGGGGGTAAATAACTTCTGGAATTCTGTCTTCATTAAAAAGGGAAACACTATTTCTTTTTCTTTAGTTATTTTTTAAAAAATGTGTACTAGTGCATTCTAATTATGCGTAATGGTGGGATCTGTTGTTACGTGTTGGCACATGCACACCACAGAACAACCTAATCTGGCGGATTTTGTTCCTGGTACCTCTGCTCCCCCCCTCCCTGGTCTCCTTCCTTCTACTGGTCTCCCTTGCGTTGGGAAGAGTTTCGTTTTAACACTCTGTTGTCACATGCTGTGTTTCAGCTTAGCAACCTCAGTTTGTCTTCAAAATGTCACGAACTCCAGAGCCGGGTGTGGGAAATCAGCAGAACCCCAGGTCCCCTGATCCGCCCACCCCTGGCAACTCCCACACTGACGCAGTCTGGAATGCCTCTGCCTCCAGCCCTCGGCCTCCTCTTCTGTCCCTGCCGCCCCTCCCCGTGTTGCTCCTTAAATGGAAGTTTTCCTTCCATTTTCCCAGCTCTCTTCTATATTTTGCTCTTTTCTCTGGTGGTGGATGTGGAATGTCCCTGGCCCCTCCACTCCCCTGCTCCGAGACCTCCCAGAGTAGCAGATCCCTTCCCTGTGGTCTCGTGGGGTCGCCCACTCTTCCCTGGACCTCCAGTCCTCTCGCAGGGCCGTGTCAGCGTGGGGCTGGCTGGGGCCTCCTCTTAGCTGTCTTGGTTTGTAGGTCCTATAGGACAAAGGTTTTCCCTTAAGATTCCCGCCACACTTTCCCCTTCAGAATACATTCCAAATATCCTGGCTTCGCATTGAACAGCTTGGGTTCACTGAGCACGTGTTATGCTAAACAGCTTACCTGTGCCCTCCCGTTGGATTCTCATGTGGTCTGTGGGGATAAGCAGTACTGTCCCTGCTGCACAGGTGAAGTTGCCTGCCTGTGGCCACATAAGGAGCAGAGGGAGCCCACTGTCCCCAGAGCACGTCCTGTCTCGCCCCCTCTGCCCACCCGTCCCCCGGTTCTCAACAGCACACTGAGACCTGTGCTGCTGCTCCACCAGGACCTCCCCATAGACGCGTCTTCGTGGGCTTGTACTGCGCCCCTTTGCTTCTGTCAGCTTCAACAGAACAGGGGCTTAATTTCTCTGTAAACTCCAACCAAAGGAGGCTCAGTCAAGACCCCTAGGGATCTCAAATCTTCATTCAATCTCACTTGCTTTAAAATACGCACAACTATGAACCTGCAGAAGGCCTGCTTAATTTAGGGTGTCAGCAGGGTCTAATCCTGACACCAGCAGGTTCCCGGCCATATTAAGGAAAATCGGTGTGAAAGAGAACAACAAATATGGGGGGCTGAGGTGCTTGATATTGATTTTAAGGCATTTCCGTGCACATTATTTCACTCGTAATCAATGATTTAATGTGGTGGACACACCCTCCACAAAGGAGGAGACTACTAGTTTGTCCAAGTCCCTGCTATGGGGACAGATCCAGGACATGTTCCTGTGCGCGCGCACACACACACACACCAGCCTGTGCCCCAGTGTCAGGCTGGCTACAGACGCATAGCCCGGGGCCAGTCTGGCCTCATTGCCAGTGCTGTGCTAACCTTGGGTGGACGTGGGCGCCATTTCTGCCTCTGTTCTCTGTGGGGACCCGGAAGGTCCTTTTGCAATCCCAGATCCTTTCTGTAAGAAGCCACTAAGAGTGGAGCTCTTCTCCTAGAAAAGCCACTGCAGCCACCATGCCAGGTCCCCCGGAGTCCACTTAGAAGGTGTGCGGGGGAGATGGGTCAAGGTACTGCCTGGGCTGCCCAGGGCTTCACTATGGATTAAAAAAAATTTAAATCACCATGTGGGGCATCTGCTCAGATACCTGCATAAGGAGCAGAGATTTCTCCTGCTGCAGTGGAGAGGGGTACAGATGGAACAGGGGTGCAGCAACAGGTTGGCTATTGTGTCTTAGATCTGTGAGCACTGCTTCGTGGACTAGTGCCAGTTTATTTCTGGGCTCACTCCTAGGAGGACCCTTCTTGGGTTTCCTCTGAGGAATACAATGTGCAGATTGGTCTGGGGACACCTGGTATGCTAACCTCTCTGCTCAGGGACGGGGAACCCCCACCAGAGTTGCCCACCCAGTGTAAAGCCCTCCCTGGAGGGCCCGTGCTCTCCTTGTGTGGATCCCTCCTGCTTCAGAACTGGATTCTCCAGGGGCTCCAGGCTGAGCTGTGCCCTGGGTGTAGTGCACTGCAAAAAAAGTAACAGGAAAGAAAGCAAAATCTTCATTCCCTCTTTGCATGACTTATGATAAAAAAGGAAGTGAAGGTTATTCTGTCCCCACCTGGGCAGCAGCAAGGTGGGTGAGGTGGGAGGGGTGGAGAATCCCACCTAGCACTCTCCGGGTCCCTCTGCGCTCCCCCATTCTCTTCCCCTCTACCATTAATCTTCCTGGCCTTGCATCCTACAAGGGCTCTGAGGTCCTTCGTTACTGTGTTCCACCCACCTTCTTTTCAAGTTGCTCCTGGAGGTCCCTAGACTACTTGAGCCTCCCTCCTGCCTTCTGGAAACTCCTTTCCGAAACAGTTACCGAGCCCAGCTCGCTATTTGCAGTGGAAGGCCCCCACAAGCCACTCGTTTTATTCTGGATAAGAGGAAAGGGTAGGCTCTTGGGGACGAGGGGGCGATTCTGCACTCTGAAGATGTGGCACTTTGGGAAGCAGTGCGGCCTGGCCTTCGCATCTCAGTTTGTTCCGATGTTTTGGCCACATAAAGGTAACTCAAGTCTTTACAGTTTTCTTCACATGGTGTTAAAGTTAAAAAATAAACACCAAGCAGGTGGAGGGGCCGTGGGGGACATCCTCCACGAGCCCATTTCACAGACCAGGAAGTGGAAGGCTGGCGGGGCGCAGCTGCATGTGCTCCCCAGGAGCGTGCTCAGGGGCCGCGCCCACCTCCTGGCTGCTCTGCTCTGAAAATAACTCAGCTAGATCTTCCTTCTCTCTGCAAGACCCAACTTGTCTGCCCAGAGTCCTGCTCGGGTGGGCCCTAGGCGTGTGTCCTGGAGGCCCGCTCAGCGCCTTGCTCACAGCCCTCCCGCAGGCCCAGGCCCCCACTTGGGAAACCGTCAAGCTGATGCGCAGGGGCAGGCTCGGCCCTCACACTCAACCCCAGGCCACACCCCTGAGGCCCCTGCAGGGGGCTTTCCACCTAGGGCCCCTTCATACTGCAGGATTCCCTCTGAGGGCTGGTCCTGCCCCTTTACCCCACTCCCAGCCTGGAGACACCCCGGGATCTCAGCACCTAAATGACCCTGCTAGGTGAGCAGAGTGGCCCCAGGCCAGGATCACACTCCACCTAGCCAGGCTGCACCTCACTTGATTCAGGAACCTCCAGTCGGTGGATTCCCCCGACACTAAGAGCAGTGCCAACCCATCAGGTCTGCCGACTTGTTCTGCAAGTTGGGACTAAAAACCACTTGGCAGCAGCAGACCCCTTCCAGCCCCTGCAAGTCTTCAGAGCCAAACTTGCACCCCCCGGCATCCCCACGAAGCGTGCAGGGCGGCCAGCTAACCCTGCCGTGTGCCCGTGGGCATCTCTGACCTCAACAACCACAGCTGAAGTGGGGGACGCTCGTTGGGCACTGGGCCCTGTGCCGGAGCGGGGAGCAGGCTGCTCTAGGCTCCGTAACTGTCCTGCAGGAGGAGTGCTGCCCTGAACCTGTTTCACAAGGTGGGTGCCCTGAGGCTCTGTGAGGTTGGGTGTTTGCCTGAGACCACACATGCAGCAGGGGCAGGATCTGAGTGTGCGCCTAAGCCCTCCAATCAAACACCATCTCTTGGCATCCGTGACCCTGAGAGGGTGCTGTTACCCACGTCTCAGAGACTCTAAGCAGTTAAGTCAGTTGTCCAAAATCCCACAGCCCACGAGTTGGAGAGTGGAATTCAGACCTCGGCTTGTGGAGTCGCCCTCTCTGCTCTCTCTCTGCTGCGTGGCAGCAGGAGCCCTGGGCTGGACAGGAACGGCCAGATGTGGCTTGCTTCTGGCAGTGGCCAGAAGGCGCCCTGCTGTCCAGGTCCTGGGCTCCTGGGGCTAGTACATGACAAGATGGAGTACACCTCAGCCTTTGTATTTGAACTGTGATCAGCACTTTAAAAAATGTTCACCCAGCACTTAGGGAGGCTGAGACAGGAGAATCGCGAGTTCAAAGCCAGCCTCAGCAACCGCGAGGCGCTAAGCAACTCAGTGAGACCCTGTCTCTACATAAAACACAAAATAGGGCTGGGGACATGGCTCAGTGGTCAAGTGCCCCTGAGTTCCAAAAAAAAAAAAAAATGTTCAGCCACCTTTACAGGATGAGTTGACGTGCAACCAGATTCACCTACTTTAGTGCACAGCTCAGTGAGTGCGGACGCGGGTGCAGTCAGGCCCACTGCTCCTGGACACCAGGCCACATTCCAGGTACTGCGCCTTTCCCTCGTGCCAATGTCCCCTGCCCCTGCAGTTGATTCCCCACTCCAACCCAACCCGGGCCCAAGCAATCAGTGACCTGCTCTGTCATGTCAGTCTTGCCTTCCGTGGTGCACATAACAGTTGGCTTGTGCACTCCTGCAAGGCGTGCCTGGACCTGGGCTAGGAGCAAGGAAGCGTTCCTGAAGATTTGCACACTAGTCTTCACGTTCACATACACTTTCCCTTCTTTGGGGAAAATACCTAAAAGTGCAACCGTGGGGTTCTTTGGAGGATGTATGTTTAACTTTTTGAGAAGCTGCCAGAATATTTTTCAAAGTGGCTGCACATTTAGCACTTCCACAACAATGCCCTGCTGAGGGCCAGGCAGTGGACGGGGGTGGGGACCTGGTTAACACACATAGTCAGTGCTCAGGGCTTCCGGAGGAGAAGACCTCGCAGGCTGGGGGCATGGGAAGTGCTCTCGGAGTTCCGCTGCACAGGCCTTCTTCTTCACTTCCTCAACACCTCTGCTTTCACCCGGCCAAGGCTTTTGTGCAAACTCCACTTGGGTGCCAGCCACCTCAGTCCCCTGCCCACACACACCCACTTGGCCAGGGTCACTTCTACTTGTCTCAGTGTAAACGTCACCTCGTGGGGTCAGGCTTCCTCTCACATGATCTAGTCCTTTCCCTCTGTGGCATTTGTTGCTTCAATAAATACTAAGCTGAAGTTAAACTGGCAGCGGTTGGAGGCATGCCTTCCCATTGGACTGTGACTTGGCTAGGGAAGGGCCAGGTGCAGGGTGTGGGGTCCAGGAAGGCGTGGCTGAGCCAGAGGAGTGGCGAAACCCAAAGAGGGGACAGCTGGTTCTGCTGAGTGGGGCAGTGCACAGGGGCGCGGGCCCCTCAGGGTTTGCCGGAAGTCTTGGCAGCACTGTCCAGTGGGCAGGGTCCTAGGCCGTGTTCTCTGTAACAGCCAGGCTCCCGGAGCTTCTTTCCATGGTGTCGTACAGTGTTTTGTGAATGTAGTTAAACAGGTTTGTGAACTTGATAACTTATAAAACCTCAGGTTTTCATTCTTCTGCTGTGATTTGAATCCAGTTATTTCCTTCTGCTTCCAAATCACACGCTTCCATGTGTGATTCCGAGTACAGTCAAGTAGCAAGGAAGAAATGGTGCATGTGAGGAAGTTTCTCCACGTTTGCGAATGATCTCGTGACTCTGTGACTTCAGAACATTGGAAAAGCCAAGTGTAGGAGTGCATGCTATAACCCCTGCTACCAGGGGCCAACGCAGGAGAATCGCAAGTTCAAGGCCAGCCCCAGGCAACTTAGCGAGACCCTGTCTTAAAATAAAATAAGAAGGGCTGGGAATGTGGCTTACTGGTAGAACACTTCCCTGGAATGCACAAGGCCCTGAGTTTAATCCCCAGCCCTGGAAAAAATAATGTTGGAAAAGCCTTGACCTATGAGGTTAGGGCTTCTCAGCTGGAATTTTCAAAGGATAATGGTCCATTTGATCACGTGGCCATATTCAGGAAAACCATCAATACAGTACATGCTGATTAAAGGGAAAACGTTCTTTTTTCTCCCTCACTTCCTGCTCACATTGCCTCAGTGACATGAAGCAGGCCTCAGCTGTGCCCTGGGCATCTTTCCCTGCCTGACCTGTCCCCTCCAGGTCAGCCCTGAGCCTCTGAAAGCACGTACTCAGCAGCAGAACCAGACGCCCTCATCGCCCTTGCCTGGCTCCTCCTCAGGCTGCATGTGAAGCCTTCATTCATGGGGCAGATCAGCGGGTTCTAAGCAAACATTCCTGCCACCACTCACTCTGTAGACTTTGGAGAAACACCTGGCTTCTCTGTGCCTCAGTTTCCTCAGTTGAGTGGGGTGATTCAGTGACTCTCCCTTGGGCGCAGGTAAGACCACCCACAGAGGGGCTGGCATAATGGCGAGTGCTCAGGACCTTGCAGCTCCTGGAATCATCTCCATGCTTCCTTCCGTGTGTGACTCCCACTCTCGGGTCAGATGTAAACACTGTGTCCTGATGACACCTAACGTCTCCTCACCCGCCCCGTCCACCTGCTCTGCGGCCTCCATGCCCTGCCAGTCTCAGGCTCTCCCATCGTGTAACACGGCCAAGAGTCAACCTGGGGCTGCTCTCGTTGCCTCCTGCACCTTGCGAGCCTCTGCAGGGCAGGCCCCCAAGGGCCTCCAGTCCTGAGGGCCTTTCCTCAGAGTCCAGCGCCGGAGCTGCTGTGCTCAGCCGCAGGCAGCGGGGAGGGAGGGCGGGCTGAAACAGGAGAGGTCACAGCTGGCCGGGAGGCCGGCCGGCCTCGGAGGCTCGTTCTAATCTTAGAAGACAGGCCTCCTGTGTCCCGAAGGACAAAGTCACAGACCCCAATACACATACACTGTCACCCGACTCCCGCTGGCTCGGGCAGCAGGAGGCCCAGCCGCGGGTGCTTGCGCAGGGCCTGCAGGTGTGCGCACGCCCAGGACCCAGGCGGCCCTCGTGTGCTACTGCGCTAACCAGCGGGAGGGTAGCAGGAGGGAGTTTCTGGATTTGCTTTAGAGAGAGAGGAGTTGCTCCTTCACGGCAGGTGCAGGTGAGGGGACCCGTCCAGATCACATGTGCTGCCTGTTCTGGGGCCCCTCTCCCCACTCTTCCCCTTGGCCCTCAACAAGAACCCCAGCAGTCCACGAGCCACTGATCCACCAGGCTGAAACTGCCCTATCTGCCTCTTTGCCCTCTGGCAAGAGGAAGAAGAGAGAAATGCGGCCCAGGATCCCTGGAGGCTGCTGGCCTCTCGTCACCTGGCCCCTGTCCACCTCCTCTGCAGCCTCCGTGCCCTGTCAGTCTCAGGCGCTACCACCTTGTAACACGGCCAAGATTCAACCGTGGGCTCCTCTGACTCCAAAGATCCCCAGCAAGTGCTTCTGGTCTGTCTGGTCCTCTGCTCTGTCCACCACCTGTTTTGAGCTCTCTTCCTGTGACTTACCATCTCTCACCTCTCTCCTCCCAGCCCTGCTCTTGCCTGGGTTCCTCTTCTCCACAAGTGACACCCCATCCTGCAAAAGCCAGAGCTAGAAACCTGGGTGGCATCTTGACTCTGCCTTGTACCTACCTGCCCAGTCACCCATCCTGGTCAGTCTTTCCTCCCGAATCGCCGCTGGGACCTGTGCTAGTCAGCTTTCTGTTACTGAACACTTGAGATCATCAACTTATAAGGAGAAGGGTGTGTTTGGGCTCATAGTTTGGGGATTTACAGTTTATGACTGGTGCTATTGCTTTCGGGTCTGTGGAAGAAGTCCATGGCCAAATGGCTCACCTGTGGCCCCACAGTCCCTTCCAGGACATGCCTCCCTGTGACCTAAGTGCCTGCCTAAGCCCCCCTCTTAAGAGCTCTACAGTCTTCCAAGAGAGCCAGGCTGGGGACCAAGCCATTACCACTCAGGCCTTAAGGGACTCTCCAGACCCAGTCTACAGTAGGTCCTGTCAATGTCTCCATGACCACTGACCCTTTGAGTCCTATTAACGATCTCTAGCTCCTCTGACCCATGCCAGGCCAGGCTACCACCCTCTCCAGTTTCCCAGACCCCTGGGGTCAACAGAATGTCAGCACCAACCTCCACCCAAAGCCATCCTTAAGATACTGACTCATTCCCAGAGGGATCCCTGTGCTTGGGGTCACCACTGGGCCCAGTCTTCAGCCCTGCTGACTCCTGTTCTCCATTTCCCTACTGGCCCATCAGACCAGGGCACCTGCAGGGGGGCTACACCTGCCCTGCTCTCACAGTCCCTGGACTGGGCCAGGCCTGGCTGGTGGCAGGTCTAGTATCCTCTGAGTGGTTGAACCAGTGAACTGCAGACCTGAAGCTATTCGCTCCCCTCTGAAGGTGGGCCACAGACCCATTCTTGATTCTTGCTCTGCCCTTTAGAAAGCGCCCACAGCAAGAGCCTCTGTGGATGGCAGGAGGAGGCCATGCTGACTCCACGCTGCAAAAGGGAGTTGTGCACAAGACCAGTGACTCCTGGACCTCAAGTCCTCGCTAGAGGCTTCCTTCTTGCCTTCACCCCGGAAGGGACCAGCCGCTCTTCACTTCCTGGTCTCTGCCCACTTTTTGCAAACGCAGCTCCCAGCTCCCTAGGCCCCGGCCCGCAGAAGCTCAGCTCAGAGGGTCTGCTCTCTGAAGGCAGTGAGTGAGCTCGTCGACTCACTCGTGCACTGTGGCCTCCACATGGGCCTCCCTGCCTCATGCCTGCCTCCCCCTGCTCCCAGACTGCCCAGTCCCCACACTGCAGCCAGAGGGTGCTGCAGAATAATCCTGATGGCTGTTCTCTTTTGCTTAAAACCCTCCCACTCGGCCTGTGTTCGCCTTCGGCCTCACCTCGCCTCTCAGGCCTGGGAGCCCTGCTGCAGGCTTAGGAGCTGCTTCCTCCCTGTGGTTCGCTGGCCTCGAAGGCATCACAGGCGCAGCTCTCAGCTGGAGTGCCAGGCTCCACATACTCTCCCAGCCAGCGTGGCTGGGTGGCCCTTCCTCCTGGAAGGCGCTTGGCACCTTTGGCCAGGTCAGGAGCTCCCGTTGTGCATTTTACCTGTTGGCTCCCGATCATAGCAGCCTCCACTCTGTGTCTGCTCCTCCACCCCTTCCTCCTCCCTCCTTGTGACCTCCCTGGCAGAGGGCAGCGGTGCCCAGCACCATCTCTCCAGTCTAGCAGGTCAGCCCTGCCGCCTGCATCCCTGGCTCTCAGCACCACCTGCATACAGCGCACTCCCTGGCTTCCTTGCGTGCTGTCCGATTCACGTCCTGCTGTGCGGGTGCCAATGAAGAGCAGAGACTGCCTCTTCTTCCCACTGCGCTGTTCCCAGAGCTCAGAGCACCTGGGGTGCTTGCAAAGGCTCACTGAGGTATTAGTGTCTATGGCTGCTGTAACAAATGAGCACCCCTTAGGGCTTACACGATGCAGACTTAGCCTCTGATGATTCAGGAGGTCAGAGGTTCAGAACAGGTCTCATGAAACTAAGTTGTCCCCAGGGCATGTCCCTTCTGGAGGCTCTGGGGAGGAGCCCTCTGGCCTTGAACTTCTAGAAGCACCTGTGTTGGTAGGCTTCTGGCCTCTACCTCGGGGCTCCAGCACCAGTGGCCAAGTCTTTCTGACCTGCCTCACTCTGACCCCGACTTTTCTGCCACCTCTTGCACTCTAAGGACCCCGTGATTACAAGGGGCCCACCCAGACAATCCTGGGTGAGCTCCTGTTTTAAAGCCTGTGCGGGAAACCTTGATTCCATCACAGCCTCAGTCGCCCTTAGCCACATAGCTTAATTTGCTGGCAGGTTCCAGAGTCACTGGAATGGACTGAAATGCCCTTGGTGCAGTATCTGCCTCTGGAGTGTCCTTCTGGAGCAAATCCCGCACCTCCCATCATCCCCCGTCATCCCCCGTCATCCCCCGTCATCCCCTCCTGAGGAAGAAAGCTGGCCTTCTGCAGCACAGTAGCCGGGCACTTCTCACGTTCCGAGTGGGCACTTGAGACATGAGCTGGCACCAAGGAAGCTCCCGCAAGTGCTGGCTGTGAGGACATTGCACCTGAGGCACTCGTCATCGCTGCCTCTGTGACACTCCCTGATCCACCACCCTCCCCAGCCCGGAAGTCCCCAGGGACCCCACTACCCAGCCAGACATCTGGGACTCATCCTAAGCCCCTCTGTCCCTTACTCCCCACCCCTGCACCAGGGTTCCCAGCAGTCCCACCTCCAAGTCCTGCTCCCTACTCCACCCTGTGACAGGCCTGGTCCACTCCACTGTCACCTCTCAGCTAGACCTTTGCCAGGACCTGCCTCCCGGTCTCTGCTTCTACTCATCCATCCTCCACAGATGGCCTCTTATGGCAGGTCACATCCCTCCTTGAAACCCCCCAAGTGGCACCCCATTCAGTCTCTAGGAGGCACAGATGGCTTGCCCCGGTGCTGGCCCGTGTGCTGGCCCCAGACTGCCTCCGGCCCTTCCTCTCTGCAGGCCCCTCTGGTGCAGAGCCTGGCCTGCCTCACTTCTCTGCCCCTGTCCCTCTACCTGGGTTCCTGTCTGCACTTCTGTTCAGAATAACTTTCCTCCTGCCTTGTCCCTGAGTGGAATTCAACCAGATTATCCCTCCTTAGTGCCGTCTTCCCACAGCCTGGAGCAAAGGTGCCCTGTTTTAACGTTGGCACTGCGTGGGCAGAGGCTCAGCTGGCCCTGTGTGCATGTGTCTGCTGTGGCCTCTCCCTGGAAGGCCCACTGTGGGAGGGAGGGCAGGCTTTCTGTCTTGCTCAGCATCGGCCCTAGAGGCTAGAACAGTATGAGAGACGGGTAGGATCAGTCCCCGAGGGAAGCAGAGGGCAGGTGCCACGTGCATTGGTGAGGAGAGAGCTGGAGCTCCAGAGCCAGGCATCAGGTGTCCCTGAGCTGGTCTTTACTAAACTGAAGAGCAAGGTGCGCACCCACTCTGCCAGCCTCCCTTGTGGAAGTGGTCAGCCTCGTGGGGACACACCCACTCCAGCCACAGGTGCTCTGGGTCAGCAGGTAGGGCAAGGGGACCCACGTGGTCCAGTCCAGGGGCCTTTCCGCCATCCTGCAAAGGTTGTGATCAAACCCTGGGATGGCTCAAGGAGTTAGAGGAAAGGGAAAAGTTAAAGGAATCGGGAGCCTCCCAACGAGATTCCACACTGAGCTCTGAAGAGACGATGCGTGTGCCTCTCACGGACAGCTGGCCATCTTGTGAGTACCTTGTGAACCTGTCTGAAGAGCCTCTGTGGTCCTGGAGGATGAAAGAAGCAAGCCTCCCCACTCCCTGAGGCTCTGGGTTCTCTGGCCTGTTTCTCATGAGCAAGAGAACCTTCCAGCCGGGCGCGGTGGCGCACGCCTGTTATCCCAGCACTGTGGGAGGCTGAGACAGGAGAATCGCGTGATCAAAGCCAGCCTCAGCAACGGCGAGGTGCTAAGCAACTCGGTGAGACCTGTCTCTACATAAAGCACAAAAATAGGGCTGGGGATGTGGCTCGGTGGTCGAGTGCCCCTGAGTTCAATCCTCAGTACCAAAAAAACAAAAAAAAAAAAAACAAAAAAAAAAGAGAAAGAACTTTCCTTCTGGCCAAGAGCAAGGGCTCCTGGGCCCCAGGCAGAGCCTCTTGTTGCTGCCCCTGCTGAGGCCTTGTTTCCCTAAGTCGAGGCCCAAGGCTGTTAGACACTTGCACCCTGGAGGAGGAGGGTGGAGAGCAGGGCAGAACCAGGAGGAGGTAGAGGCTCTGAGTCCACAAAGGCTCTGCTGTGTGGATGGTCAGCGGCTTCCAAACCCTGTTTCCTCCACTTGGCAAGGGCGGGGGAGGCCCACGCCATCCAGCCACGGAGCTCCTCGGTCCTCTCAGAAGAACGGGCCAAAGGACTGGGAAGGAAACTCCAGAGGTGCCTTTCCTCTGGCCTTGGCACAGTCGGACGGCACCCACAGGAGTGGTGTCCAAGCTGGTGGGTGCAGCCAGGCTGGTGTGGTGCTGGGAGGGCTTGACAGGCACATCTAGACCCAAGAGGGTGGAGTGAAGGCCAGGGAGGACAAAAAGCAGGACAGAGGGACAAGTGTCCAGACGCGGGGGCTGGCCCAGGAGAAGGGCAAGCTGCTGTCACGGTGGCGTGAAGACCCAGAGATGCCCTGGGGGCTGCAGTGGCTGAGGTGCCCAAGCGTGAGGTGAGGGTGTCTTGACAGCTGGAGCTGGTGCCCAGGCCCTGCGGCTGGCACACCGGGCCGGAGGCAGGAGGGGCAGGAGGGAAGGAGCCACTTGGTGAGCACCGCCCGCGTCAGGCCGGCCAGGCACCTGTGAGCCAGGACAGAAAGTGTAATGCAGGGAGACTGAGGAGTCAGTCTCAGGAAGGCCTGGGAGTAGATGGGGACACCCAAGTCCTTCCCAGAACTGGGACAGCAGTTCAGGTGAGAGTGTGGCCTTCCCAAGCCAGCTCAGGGCTGAGAGCGAGCCACTGGCCGGGGGCAGAGCTGGCCGGTGAGGTCAGTGGTTTACTGCCAGAATCACCAGGCAGAAATCCAGGCAGAGCCTCGTGCAGACTGAGCCGCCACCCCTGTCCCTTCCCGAGACCACGCCTCCTCCCTGCACCTGTGCCACCCAGCAGCTCGTGACAATGTGGAGATCACATCACACTTCACAGCTTTCCCGACTTTCCCAAGCGCTACTTCTTAACTGATGTCCATTGCTGTCTTATCAGGTGTTGGGGTCAAATGTTCCACCGTTTACTCCATTTGGCTTCTCCTGTGTGACTCTGCCTAAGTTACTGACCCACTCTGGGCTCTAATGTGCCCAGTGGGCAGCAGGCAGTGACCAGTGCTCCACAGCGTGATGGCAAGTGTCTGGCCATCCTCAATGAGCTCTGGCATCTTGGAGTCTACAGAGACCCACTCAGAGGTGCTAGCCTTTCCTGTGACCCAGCTCTTCAGCTCTAAATGCATCCAGGGCCTCACAGTTCTGCTGCCGAGCCCCTTGCCAAGCCTGTCTCAAGACAGGGAAGTTTGGGAGGAGCTTTTGATTCCTGCACTGCTCTATTTTTAACTGGAATGTGTGCTGCTGCGCCACCAGCGATGGGCGCCTGGGAGGCCGAGGTAGAGTGTGCTGTCAGCAGGGCCCGCGCAATAAATAGCAGTGGACGGAGGCTGATCGGCTCTGTGGGCAGGAAGCTGGACAGATGGACAAGCCAGTGGGCCAAGAGTGGCTCGGTTCACCACGCCTGCCCCAGAGGCTATCCTATTCCAGGAGGCCAGGTTTGGTTCCTGACGTGGCAGGTTGAGTCCCATGCGCCCCATGGGGCGCTACTGGGTGGGTGGGGCGTGGACTCGTTTCCCAGCTAGAGGAAGCCTGGCGTCTTGAGTAGCAGTGAACCTTTTAACCTGTAAGTGAAATCAGCCATGGGCCTCCGGGTCGGAATGCAGGTGAACCGCAGTCAGGGCAGGCAGCGGGGACGGGGACCTGCCTCCCCCAGCAGAGCCCGTCAAGGTCAGAAGCTCCATGACCCCATAGACTTTCCTGCCTCTGAAGGAACTGTCCCCAGATTTGCTCCATTTACTTAAGTTCACGGTCGGAAGCCGGCCAGGCTTGGTGGGGTGGGGGGAACTAGAGAGCCTGAGACGCCTGTGGCCCAAAAGGAGACCCGAGGAGGAGTGTGCCCAGCTGGCCGGTGCCCGCCTGCTGTCGGAGGGCCCTGGCTTTAGGCCATGGGGCCCGTGGGCAGGCACAGATGGACTTTCTCAAACCGCTGCCGAGCCTCCCAGTTTCAGGCTAGATGTGCGGAAGAGAAGTGGCAGAGGGAGTTTGCCCTCTAAGAAATGCCCCCGTCGTGACAGAGAGGGCCAAAGCCTGATGTCTAGGACTCAGCGTGAAAATGTCATTAAAACCAGGTGTCGTGGGTCACGCCACGCACAACGAGGGGAGGCACAGCTCAGGGCACATGTCATGTCACGTCTTGGCCGGACACTTGGCCATGACGAGTGACCTGACCTAGGGGCAGGACCCTTCGCCAGCAATGACGACAAGAACCCTGAAGCACTTGCAGGGCTCCAGGCCTCGTGCCCATCAGCTGACCCACAGCAGCCCTGCGAGGGGCACCTGCTATGCCTTGGGGCAGAGAGCTCCAGCCAGGCAGGAGCGGGGGAGTCTGCGGTGGAGTCGGAGCGGCGTGGTTCTCCCTGCCTGCTGCCGGCCCCCAGGCCTCTTCCTAATTCAGCAGGTTTCTGCGGAAGGACTCTTTGCCCAAGGCACTCAATTAAGTAGGAAAGTCAAGACCACGTGTGTTCAATTCAGCAAGGGCGTCTGCTCGCCCATGTCTACCACCAAAGGCCCACCTCTCTAAATGCACCCGGCCAGCCATTTTTCAAAGTTGCTGAATGACAAAAGGAGACCACTATGTGTACAGCCCTTTCCTGGGTCCTTGCGCAACGAGAAACTCTGGCGTGTACTGCCTCCACATCCCTGGGTCCCCCTCCGGGACAGGACCAAGTCTTATCTGCCTCCAGGTCCCCAGGGCAGAGTGCCTTGCAGAGGTTCATAAATGTTGCCTGCAAGCTGTGTAGACGTTCCTGAAGGCGACGCCACTGCACAGCGCAGTCACAGCATTCCTGCCTGTGGCCACAGACAAGTGCCCTTCATGCCACCCGGTGCTGACACTGAGGGCAGAGCACACACTCGCTGACCAACTTCTGCTTCTTTGTCTTGCCAGGAAAGGCCAGCAGAGACGAGTACCAATGTGGACAACGCAGCACCCCTGTCGGTGGCCCAGCTGGCCGGGCGGTTTCGGGAGCAGGCAGCTGCTGCCACGGAGGTGAGCCTCTGGCCTTCTATTCTGGGAGGGAAGGGGAGTCCGCTCAGGCAGAGGAGAGGAGGAAGAAGGCTTCTATTGCCAAATTAGGAAGAGAAGGCAGAGGGTCCCTCGGAACAGGAGGAACGTGCCGCAGGGAGCGGAGGCTGTGGGTCTCTGCACGCCACACCCAGGTGGCTGACACTGGGACAGGGAGGTGTCGTAAGCAGGCCGGTGGAGTGGGCTCCTCTTCCTCTTGCTCCTCCACTGACCCAGACTGAGCTCCTGCACGGCTGCCCCACCCCAGGGTGCAGAAGTCCCCTGGCCCTAGGAATCAGGAGCAGGGCCTGGGTTGAGAAGGAAGAGAGGACGTGGGGTCAGGGAGGGAGGGATGCTGGGACCAGGGCATCCGAGGAGTCCTCGATGGAAGCAGGAGAGCCCTATGGCCTGGGGGAGAGCCGGCTCGGTTTCCTCAGCCTCATGAGTGAGCCAGGGGAGCAGGCGGGAGGCCCCCTGGCAGCCTGCTTGCCTTCTGAGGTGCACCATTTTGACCTTTGGTTTTCTTGACTGAAAAATTGGGCCCATAATTTCTAGACCTCATAGGAATATCCTAAGGGACACAGGTGATGACATGGATCTCAGGTGCTGGCACTGCCTGAAAGCAAAACAAGCCGGATGTGATTGTCCTTTCCAGACGCTGGTGCAGCCAGCGAGGGGGGTGAAGGTGGGGGCTCTGCGGGGAGGAGATGCTGAGTCCCAGTGCGGCCTCCTCCGTCCCGCGCCTCCAGAGCCCCCGACACTCCAGCCACAGCACTCCTTCCTCTCCCGCCCTGTCACCTGACGGGCTGCCTCTCTCTCTCCCCGTGTGTCCATGTGTCCGTCTGTCGCCCTCCCTCTAGACACCAGCCACTAAGCCAACAAGAAGGAAACCGCCCTGCTCCCTCCCCCTGTTCCCCCCCAAGGTAGAGCTGGGCCAGAATGGGGCCGAGGTAAGTGCTGGGCTGGGGGCGCCCTCAGGGGGTTCCGCCTCCTTCCAGACCTCAGGAGTCTGTGGGCAAACTTCTCCATTTCATAGTCAAGATAAATCTCTCTTTTTAAATTTGTTTCCTGGTTATATGTTTACTAGTAGTAGTATCGGTGCGGGGGAAGAACCCCGAGCCTTGCTCATCCTCTGCAAGCCCTCGACACTGAGCTACACCCCCACCCAAATCTCTTCTTTCTGCTTCTTGGATCTTTTACTTTGGAATCGAAGTGGCTACTGAGCCCTGGGATGTCCTGTTGAGGACAGGAACACCACTTTCCAAATCTAAGAATTTTAGCAAGAGTGGGCCACATATTGTCACCACACCAGGGTCAAGCTTCAGGAAAACTACGTCCAGACGAGGTGTGGAGAAGGGGCGTGCTGGCCTCAGGGTCCACCACAGAACAGGCCAGCCATTGTTCTGAACACTGAAGAAAACCAGAGTGCACTGGAGGCCCTATTGCCCCAGAGGTAAACAGTCGTGCCACCAACACTAAGGCGCTGGCAGACAGACCATAGCGGTAATACATCCCCAGCCTGCATGCCTCTCTGCCCGCCTTGTCCAGTGGTAGCTGTGAGAGACTCCTCCACACCCTGTCCCACAGCCCGAGGACCTTCAGTGCATCATGCCATGCCAGAAATGAGTTTGCATGTCCTTTGGTCCAGCCTGAGAGGCCAACCCCAAAATAGAGCTGAGGACAGTCTAGCTCCTGAACCCACGTGGGCCACCTCTGCTTTCTCCCCTGCTTTCTTGGGGGCCAGCGTTTGGCCTGCACACTGGACACCTGTGGACTGGGGCAAGCATCGTGGTGCCTGCGTCATCTCATCCACTGTGGAACGGTGGTGTGGATGGATGCTTTCCAGGTCTTTGTGCCACCCCGAGGCTGATAAGCAGAAGCCCCTCCGAAAAGCAGAAAATATGGCTGCGGGTCAGGTGGGAGAGGGCAGGGGTTCAGCTGCTCTGAGTACCTCCCTCCCTCCACTGAACCCCAAGGAGCAGAGTTATTCAAACAGGGTTTTCTGCTGGTCTCTCGAGCGCCAGCATTACGGTTCTGTGGTTTTGAGGGGTTGCCAGCCAAGGCTGTGAGGAGGTGCGTACAGCAACTTCTCTTTCCAGAGGCCACCTTCTCCTTGCGGCCCTTCCCCTCCGGACTTAGTGTCTCTGCAGCTGTGCCGCAGGCCAGGCTGTGGCCATCCCAGTGTGTCCTCTGATGACCTGGGCTTGGCCCAGGAGGTCACCACACCACATTGACTGTTCCCTTGTTCACAAAGTGAGGACAAAAATGCTAACCAGAGAAATCACAGAGGCTGGGGAAGCATTTACTAGCTGGAACAGAAGCAGTGAGGGTCAGGCTCATGGTGTTGGATTTAACAGCTCCATTTCAGGGGCTCCGTGGAGGTGAGCTTAGAGCTCCCGTCCCATGGGGCACACCACCCGGCGGTTCAAGGTGTGCAATCACTAGGTGCTGGGGAATGGAAGGGGACATTTTAGACTGAAAGTTCTTCCTGGAGTGACAGGCCACTTGCACATAGGAAGGACACTGTCTCCAGAAATCAGTGACTTTTTGTCACCTTGAAATTCATATAGAAATAAAATGGGTGGCCAGCTTTGTCCATGTGGATTGGGTAAAGGATGCAGGCCACGCTTCTCCTGTGCTCTGGTGGATGCCAGAACCCTCAGGGCCTGCCAGGAGGGCGGGCCCAGTCAGATTGCCCCCCTTCCTAAAGCTCAGTGCTGGGAAGGGCCACTGCGTCCCTTCTTTGTGTGTGTATGGTACTGGGTATTGAACCCAGGGTGCTTTACCACTGAGCACCTTCTTATTTTCATTTTTGAGACTGGGTCTGGCCAAGTGATCCAGGCTGGCCTCAAGTTTGTGGTCTTCCTGCCTCAGCTCCTGAGTCTGGGATCACAGACATGTGCCCTGAGCTCTATGCTTCACCCTTCTTCATCCTGGCACAGTCCCCATGCCTGCTGGGGCCTGGGGCTGTGGGTCAGCCACTGGACAGCGCCTACTGGCCACAGGGCCCCTCCTGCAGGCAAGGTGACCAGGAGTTTCCCCTCTCTGGAAGAACCAGGATGTTTAATGCAGTCACAGATCCTGCCCCATCTGCTCAAAAAAAAAGGCTGAAAAACACTCCCATATGAAAAATCAGGTACACGACTTCCAGACAGTATAGGACATGATTGGCATGTCCTCTAAGCACACATACAGTACACAGAGGTGGACTAAGGCTGTGTCCCCCAACCATTGTGTCAGCCCGACACTTGTCTGGAGCACCTTGTTAAACAGTAAAGTCAATGCTGCCACCTGCTGTCAGTCCCAGGAACTGCAATCACGACTTCATAGGATTTCGGCTTTGTGGTTCAAATCACCAGTGCTTTTGGGCACGTGGACTCGTCCCCAGTACTATCCTGTGGCTAACAGGTAGTGCTTATTGAATTTCTACTGTCTTCAGAAAGCAGTATTCAGTCGGGGAAGCATAACCTAGAGTGAGCTTTACAGCAAAATTGTTGCTGCAGATTCTGAAACAGCACCTGCTGACACACATTCTCCCAAAAGCACAGCCGCTGAGGACCAACCCCCTGGTCTGGGAGTCTGTACGCACAGGACAGAAGGCGGCTCCAGGAGCACGTCTGACGTGGAGGCAGAGGAGCCGTGGGAGAGTCCTCTCATCCTTCATGCCAACCCCCCTGTGGAGAGGAGGCTGTGACCATATTCACCTGTGTCCTGCCAAAGCTAGAATTAGAAAGGTGTGGTGTCCCAGCCAGCCACTGTCCCTCTTCAGCACGCTCCCCCTTGGCGATGGGCCTGAAAGGTGACAGGGCATCTGTTGAGTCAGTCTCCTTCCTGCTGCCACTAAAATAAAGCCTCTCTCCCCATGGGCATCGCAGAGTGCTCCTAAGAGGCCAGCGCTGTCCTCCCTAAGGTTCAGGTGAATGAGTACCTGGGTGAGGGGCAGGCAAGATACGGGGCCCCAAGCTGTAGGAAAACCCCTTCCACGCCATGGAGAGTCCTCTTCTTCATCAGATCGTCACACCACGGTCACCCCTCTCACCTGGTTGTGGGGAGTTTACATAAAGCAAGAAGTCAACTTTTTAGAAATATAGAATCCAAAGGCAGACAGGGTTCCTGACCTGCGGTCATGAGACACACCTGTGGTGTGCATGGCCGGAGGGCACGCCAGCCGTGGACAGCTGCCTCTGCCTCTTGGGCAGGAACTGAAACATCCTCATACACCCACGCGGTGGCTGGGACACGGCAGATACACAATCCGTGTCCACTTGGTTAAAATGTGCTTTGGAAAATGCTGAGTTCTAAACAAGACCGCTGGCGGATCTTCCCAGAGAACGTCAGTGCGACGGAGGAATTTCCGCAGTGCCTCCGTCGGATGCCATTCCTGGCCTGCAGCTGCTTATGCCCCAGCGGTTGATTCACCTTGCTGGAGGTTACAAGGTGCGGACGTGCCACCCACAGACGCAATGAAGTCTTTCTCCCTGACAACGGGCTCCTGTGTTAGGCACCTTCCCTGACCTCTCCTAGATTCAAGTGGTCTTGGTGGTGGTGAGATGGAGGCGCTGCCTGGCCTGGCCTGTGAGCCAGGTAGGCGTGGAAACTAAGTGGTGGGGTGGGGAAGGCAGCGTCTCTCCCTGGCCTCCAACCTGGCTCTGGGCCCCACAGAACCCCCCTGCTTCACCTTGCTCACTTACTCATTTTGGTCCATTTCCTCCATAGAAATCACCACCCAGTGCCAGCCACCTTCCCAAAATCAAGGTGAAGAGCTCGCCCCTGATCGAGAAGCTCCAGGTGGGTGCAGGGTGCATGGACCGCTGTTCCCTTTCTTCCAGCTCTACCTCTCATTTCAAAGTTGCAGATCTTTGGGGCACCAAGGGGTGTCCCCTCTTGTCACCTGGATACTTGGCCCCTGTAACCAGTTAATGACCAAATTGCCCTAAAGGATGAGACTTGCAGCCTTCACCTGGGGCAAAGGTCTACCAAGAACCATGGCAGGCATGAGAGTGTCCAGGTAATGGGCGTGCCTCCAGAGTCTTAGGGCAAAAGTACATTTTAACTGCAAGAAGCACTCCAGGAAGACTGAGGCCTCTGCTCAAAGGCTTGAGGCAGCCACACACCATTCCAGCCTTACTCAGGCTGCCGCAGAGCTGCTGTGCTTTGCAGTGGCACAGCCAGATTCCTCATTAGGGGGCATTCTTCACCAATCCCCCTGTGTGCCCAGAACCCTTGCAAACTGCACCCATGGTTGGGCTGGCCTGTGGGGTATCCATGAAGCAGATGACTCTACCCTGAGCTCAGAGTCTTGTTAGGAAGACAAGATTTTCACACCTGAAGCCGGGCGGGGTGGCACAGGCCTGTAATCCCAGCACTTAGGGAGGCTGAGACAGGAGAATCACGAGTTCAAAGCCAGCCTCAGCAAGGGCGAGGCGCTAAGCAACTCAGTGAGACCCTGTCTCTACATAAAACACAAAATAGGGCTGGGGATGTGGCTCAGTGGTTGAGTGCCCCCAAGCTCAATCCCCAGTTCCAAAAAACAAAGGTTTTTACACCTGTGTTGTGGGCCAGCTCCTGACGATCCAGTCAGGGCTTCTCAACCTTGGTCCTCGGGGGTCTGGACAACTTGATGCAGGGGGACTGTCCTGTATTCTAGAAGGCTCAGGGCTCCCACATACCCTCCAGGGATCTCAGAAGGGCCAGAACTCCAGCATCCCTCCTAGCAGCCCACTGAGGGGTGGAGCCAGGACCCCTGCCCCTGCCCCCTGCAGCCCTCCACAGCCCTTGTCGAAGTGCCAGAGATCGGTTCCCAAGTTCTGGACCCTGTTGTACTGTTCACTCCCTTTTCCAGTCACTTGAGCCTTTTTGGAAAACACAGCAAGTTCAGCACGAGGTCCGGATGTCTAATTGTTGAGCCTCATTAAGCATGTCAGTCACGGTCTGGAAATTGAGCAAAGCCCATAGGAGTCTTTGCTGGAACATGTGGGGCAAAGAACCAGGAAGCATACCATCAGCTTAGGTTTTCCTGATGCCTACTGGATCAGTTAGCAACTGAGATTTTTCTTCATGAGAATGTCCTCCATTCAAAGTGGGCCTTTCTTTGTCGTTGTGTTTCGATTAGTAAGATCCACTTTATTTGTAAGCAGCCACAGGGAGGGAATTTCCCTGCAAGAGAATCTGGCGGGGCGGGAGCCCGCCTTCAACAGCCAGGAGAAGCTGCTCTGCCTTGAATCCCTGAGCTGGAGCTGGACAACTCCCACAGCACCTGCAGGCCAGCCCTCCCCTTGGCACTGACTACGTGCTGCTTTATTTTATTTTTTTGGTACCAAGGACTGAACCCAAGAGCACGTGACCACTGAGCCACATCCTCAGCCCTATTTTGTGTTTTATGTAAAGACAGGGTCTCACTGAGCTGCTTAGCGCCTCGCCGTTGCTGAGGCTGGCTTTGAACTCGTGATTCTCCTGTCTCAGCCTCCCTAAGTGCTGGGATTACAGGCGTGTGCCACTGCGCCCGGCTACATGCTGCTTTCTGATACTGCCTGGGCTCACATTGTTGCTTCTTTGCTTGAATATTTTATACATTTATTTATTTCCATGGTTCATTCTTGTCTTATGTATTCTTTCTGCGATCACAGTAACAATACCCGCGCTCTCCTGAACACATTAGTACTCTGTAGTTTGCAAGTTCTAAGTGCGCAGAGTTTCTCCAGCAGCCTTGGCTGGAGGAAGTTGAGGTGCAGGGCAGTTAGGAGGACCTGCCTGTGACGTAAGAGCCAGGAGCCACAGGAGACAGCAAACAGGGTCCCCTGTAAAGATTGGAGCTCAGCCTAAAATGTGCGAAAAATGCCGAGACACAGAAAGGCTACTGGGCTAGCAGAAGGTCACACAGCAGCTGTGTAGTGGAAGACCCAGTATTTGCAGCCAGGTGAGTCATCATGGAGAATGCATGGACTTCCAGTTGCACCTGCCTGTCCTGGTCTGTCCCTTCTTGGTGAGGTCTCACTGCTGTCTGGAGGACATGCAGCACGGTGACTTGGAGATGAGAGGGCAGGAGAGGGCAGGAGGGGGACGCTCACATTCCTCCACTGATGGCCCTGCTCTGCTCCTCTCTGGCAAAGGGTGGGCTGGGTCCCACCCTCTCCGACCCAGCTCAGCCCCGCTTGCGCTTCAGATAGCTTTGGGTCACCCTCTCTTCGGTACCCTCAGGTGGTTTTGGTCCAGACTCTTCTGCACCATGATGCCCGAGTGAGGCACACGCTGCTGCGTTCTGCCCCTCCCACCCGAGAGGCTGTGGAGGCCACCACACTGGCCCCCCCACCAAGAGGGAACATGCTACCAGGAGGCCTGAGGCATGAGCCCGCCTGCATGACTGGGGGCAGGTCCCTTAGCCATGTTCTCGATGTGTTCAATGACGGCAGGTCTGACCTGCAGGCTCCCGCAGAGGTGACATCTGTCTATGCCTCTGCTGCTGAGTGGTCTCACGGCAGTGGGCCACTTTGCTGTGAGATCCTGGGACCCACGGGTGCTGCCAGCAGCTGCCATTTTGGCTACCAGTTGAGGCAGTACGCGGCCACTTGGTTGGACCCGTCACCTTGGTGCTGTCTGAGCGGAAGGCAGTGTGTGGCAAGCCAGGTGGCAGAGGACGGAGAGAGCAGGCCATGCTTCCAGAAGCTGGATATGCTGTGGGCATGAAGAACTGGCTGGGAAATAACAGGAGAAGCCTCGAGTTGGCCAGTCACAGCCAGTTCTGAGCCAGGGGACCCACAAGCCCGAGTAGATGCTCTGGTCCTCCCCACCCCTATTTGAAATTCCTCACTCTTTCTTGACAGGCCAATTTAACCTTCGATCCAGCGGCTCTGCTTCCTGGGGCCTCCCCCAAGAGTCCTGGACTCAAGGCCATGGTGTCGCCGTTCCACAGCCCCCCATCCACCCCCAGCAGCCCTGGCGTGCAGCCTCGGGCTGGTGCCGCGGAGGAGGTGCCTGTCAGCTTCGACCAGCCACCTGAAGGTAGTCATCTGTCCTGTTACAATAAGGTAAACTCCGGTTCCCAGGTGCCGTGCTGGGCCAGGTGACCTTGCATGCCCCTCCCCTGTTGTCCTGGAGAGGAGGAGGCCTTTGGAGCCCTCCTCAGAGGAAACCCCTTCTCTCCTTTGCCAGTGATCCTGGACTCAGCTCGCCTCCTCCCTAGCCGCTCTCTCCTCTCCCACTTTGTCCCCTTGGCCTGACTGGCAGTCTGGGGACAGAGTGTGCTCTTCTTTGTAGAAAGTGGTGGGGATTCAGAATGGAACCCAGCTGCACAGGTAGGGAACATCAGAAGCTGGAAACGGAAGTGAAGCACTGATCTGAGACTCACACGGAGGACTGGCAGGGTCACTAGGACCCCAGGGCACCCTGTTCTGACCTGGTGATGGGCAAGCTTGAGCTGCTGCCTGGGCACGGGGTGGAGGTCCTCCACCACAGGGTGCTGGGACCCGAGACAGCTGGCACCCAGTGGAGAGCCTTACCTCCTCAACAGGGAGCAGCAGGGAGGCAGGTCTTCCTGGTGGCCACACCCAGGGGCTCCTGACAGCAGCTGGGGAACAGGCCAGGCAAGTCCTCCAGAAACAGGAACTTATTCTAAGCCTCTGAGAAGGAGCTAGGATTGACAAATACCAAATGTGAATCAGTGGGGAAATAAGATTAAAAACAATTTAGTTTATATATGAAGTGATAAAGGAGACATCGCTTCAGTCAAGTAGGGATCCGATAGGAACATTTCAGGCAAAGCCTGGTGGCCCAGATGAAACCTAATTCTGAACCCCACATGCTTTTGACACGGAGGATCATTTCCATCAGCTCTGTGGTGCTGCTGAGGCAGGGCTCCTGACTGTGGCGGGAGGGCCTAACTCACGGCTCAGCTTTGCCAGTATGAGCCAGCTTTGAGGGTCAGGGCAGACCCAGTCAGGGCAAGAGAGGAAGCTGGTGGTGGCCATCCAGCTCAGCACCCGTGAGGTTCCTGACCCAGGGGCAAGCCATCTCCAGACTTTGGCCTTCTTCTCTGGTGGGCTCACCTTTGTCTAAGTATAATTTTCAAATGTTAAAGTAGAACTCTTAAAAAATTGAGCTAGATGGTATTTAACTCGTCAGTGTAGGAAGGAACCTGGAAGATGGCAGAGTTCACTCAGAGCGTTTGAAGAACTGATTACTTATGGGCAACTTAAAAAAAAATCTTCCCATAAAATTGCTAAGTTAGACACCAACCTGGGCAGCGTTTCGCAGGGCAGTGACATTCCTAGTGACCTTGTTTTGCTTGCCAACGAAGGCACAATGGCTTCTCCTAGGAAGCTGAGCCATCCCGAGGGAGGGGGCCAGTTCAGGGGGCACTAGACGGACACTGGAAGGACGTGCATCCTCCTCTGGGCGTTTTTCACAGGTTTGGGATGATTTTTCTTTATCCCTTTCTCCAGGTGCGGACGAGGGGCTCCATAAAAAGGCGCCCTCCCTCCAGGCGGTTCCGAAGGTCTCAGTCAGACTGTGGGGAGCTGGGAGAGCTCGGGGCCATGGAGGCATCTCAGGAGAATGGCACCAGGGAAGAGAATGGGGAAGAGGTGCTCACAGTTGAGAGCAAGGCCCCAGGGGCGCCCCCAGCCATCAAGGGGGCAGAGGGCGAGGAAACCAGGGGAGCTCCGGGGCCAGCTGAGAAGCCTCCTCTGGGCACATCCAGTGGGACAGAGAAGCCAGAGAAGGCCAGCGCCCCAGGGGAGGCCAAGCAAGGCGAGAAGGCCCGGCAGAATTCGGAAGCAGCCGGCCAGAGCCCAGCACAGGAGGCCCTGGAACCTCCCCAAAACGCCAGCCCAGAGAGAGAGGCTAGGCGAGGGGCCCCAGGGCAGGAGGAAGGAGCCCTAGAGGAAGCGGGGAGGGTGAAGTCCGCAGAGGAGAAGGGGGAGGGCGCTGGAAACCAAGAGGAGAGGCCTGGACACAAGAGCCAAGGTGCTGAGCAGCCAGAGCAGGCAGCTGTCAGGGACGGGGACGAGGCCCCCCAGCGTTCTCCTGAAGACCTGAAGGGTAGCGATGGCCCCGTGCCGGAGGAAGGCCAGGGAAAGCGAGAGGAGGGGGCAGCTCTGCCGCCAGACTCCGGCCCCGGGACTCGCCATGCCACTCTGGAGACCAGCAGTGAGATCCCCAAGGTAGGTGGCCCAGCTCATCCACCCAGGACAGCCGTGCCAGGCCAGAGTGCCCCGTCACATCCCCGGCTCTTTCAGTCCAGGATAAATCAGCTCGGTGTGCATAACAAAGGCGCCTGGCTCCTGTCTCGCGCCGGCCGCGTTGAGACAGGCTGTCTTGTCTGTTGCTGATGGCAAGGGGGACAGGACAAGAAAGGGAAGTGTGTCTCCTGCTGTCCAGCATCTCACTGACTGGGGTTCGGGTGAGCTGCGTGTGGGTGGAGGGCATGAGCCCTGGCACAGTCGGAAACTGAGGCCCAGCAGTGCCTACCGAGGGCCACACGTGCAGGGGCCTAGGCTCACTGCTGTCGGGGGTCCAGAGGTGAAAACAGGGTGCTCCTTCCAAGAAAAGAAAAGAAAGAAACTCACAGTCTAGCAAGCCAGGCAGCAGCTCCTCAGCACATGGACAGGGAGAACTTGGAAGCGGGCAGGACACCCCTAGGGAAGCCCAAAGCGCGAGGGACGGAGACAGGGCTTGTGTGGGGAGCAGGGGAAGGAGTTGAGGACCCTCCCGGGGAAGGTGTGGCGTTTGAGTTGGGCATCCACTCAGTCCCAGGCCCTGGGCTCCTGCTGCTCAGGAGGAGGGAGGTGGCTTGCTCCCTGGGCCAAGTGTCTGGGCCGACACTTCTGGACCTTCCACCCTCCTCTGGCTGTTCCCCCTCCCCAGCTCCCAGGAAGCTCATGTGGAGTTCACCTATCTATGTTTTAGGAACAGAACTAGCCCTGAAGACTTGGGAAATTTCCCCAAAGACTTGGAAATTCCTCCCAAAAAAACCCTGGGCCGAGGGCATAGCACTTGACTCCTATGTACAAGGCCGTGGGTTCAATGCCCAGCACCGCAGAAAGACAGAGAAAACCTGGGCAGTACCCCCCTCATCCCTATCAGCTCAGCACCCCGTGTTCTCCCCTCCTTGCTTGCTGTGCCCCGGGGTTCACTCACCACCACTGCGCCCTACAGAAAGCTTCTCCCCAGTTCTGCTTTATCTCCGCCTCGTGCTCTGTTCCTGTGCAGCACCAGAGGGCGGGGCACGGTGGGGGTTCGCTCGGGTCCTCTTCTCTTGGCTAAAATTACTCACCTCTCGAATTGGTGTTGCTGCACAAGTGACCACAGATGTGGCAGCTGAAAGCCGTAGGACACTTCCTCACTCTTCCTGGAGCCAGGGCTCCAAAATTAAGATGTTGGCAGGTCTGCACCTTCTGAGAGGCCTTGGGGAGAGTTGTTGCCTCCCCTGCATTGAGCGGCCTGGGAAGCCTTCCAGCCTCTTCCAGCCCTGGGGGTTGTCAGCATGGCTGGCCATGCTGTGGCTGGCAGCTGCATGGCTCCATCTCCTCCTGCACCTTCACATGGCCTTGGGCAGTGTCTGTGGGGTTCAGATTTTCCTCTCCTCTCCCTTGTAAGGCACCCATCATTGGGCATAGGGTCTGCCCTAAATCCAGAGTGATCTCACCATGAAATCCTTAATTACATCTGCAAAGACCTCGTTTCCAAAGAAGGTTGCACTGTAGGTTCCAGGGGCAGGACTGGACGTGCCCACCTCGAGCTCCGTGTGTGGTCTTTGCCGTCTGCTCCACCTGGAGCACTCCACCTTCTGCCCCTCGCATGGCCGCTACCTCCCACCGGCTCTCAGGTTAGATGGCCCCTTCTGGCTTAGGCCTGTCTGGACACTCTCAGAGGCATCCAGCCCTCCTCGTCAGTCACTGTCTCACTAGCCCACTGTGCCATCATGGGGGGTATCACACTGTGAAATTCTCATGTTTCTTTTATTATTATCTTTTCTACTTTTTTACCCTGGTCCTACTTCAGAACTTGGAATGTGAAATTTTCTTAAAAAAAAACACTTGCTGAGTGAATGAATGAACTTTAAAAGAGGGGAGAAAATTGCTGACCTCAGAGCACTAATTCCTAAGGACAGGACTGAGGTGGAAGGGAAGTCTCCGGTTACAGAGCTCCCCAGACGCCCTCCCCCTCCATCACACAAACAAGAAGGAGGACAAAGAGATGTGACTGAGACCCCTTGGGTTCTTCCATGAAGCAAAGATGCTTCAAATTTCCTTACACCTTCCATTCTAAGGGAACCACCTTTAGACTAGATTTATAATGAACAATCTAGATTTAAAACCTCTGGACCTCAGAGAGTCCACCATGCCTCCAGAAGGCAGTACATGCCCAGTCCTTTGTCCTTCTCGAGCCTAAGTGGTCCCCATGGTTCCCATACCTGATTATGCTCAGTCTGGAGGCACCTGCCTTGCCAAGAGCCCTTCCCGTCTCACTGACAGCATCTTCCCATTCTGAGGGGTTGGAAGGTCACCTTTGTTTTAGTGCTAGCGGAGTAGAGGGCAGGGGCTCACCTCAGGAAGATCTCAGGGAGGAGGCCTCCTGCAGCCTCCAGGAGCCTGGGGCAGGCTTGAGGGAGGCTTAGCACCTGCACATGCCTGACAATAGAATGTTGGCAAAGTCCTGCCAGGTAAAGAGCATCCCCGGACCCAATAGAGGCTGTCCTGGCCAGGGGAAAAGCGCCTCCGGAACCAACAACCCGTCCCCCAAGCAGCAGCAGCTCAGGGGGAGAATCAGAGTTGTACTCTGCACCTGTCCGTGCTCCTCGGTTCCTTATCCATCACTGAGGTACGAAACTTGATGCCATTGACCCAGTCCCCTGGGTGAACAGAGACAAAAGTCAAGGCTTCAGGAGCTGTCCAGGGTCACTGACTAATTTATTTTGACAGATCCTCAGACCAAACTGCCTTACAGTTCCTCTGCCCCTGTGCAGACTCTAACCTGCGAGGGCCATTGCCTCCGGTCTTGTATCCCTTTCCAGCCTTGTCCGGGTTAGAATCCGAGTGCCCTAGGTCATAGTGCAGAGGCGTTCACCAGTGAGTGTGGCCCCCGCTGTCCGGGTCCTCCCTGGATCTGGCAGAGGCACACCCCTAAGCTGTTCCCCCTCCTGCTAATCTAGTCCCTGCCTTGTGGCTTGGTTGGCAGAATAAATTGGTCAGATAAACTCGTTCTGATTACGTGAATGTGACCAGGATGTAATAAGCACCCATCGTCCACAGAACTATGGGAGAGACTCGGGGCTCAAAATGGAAAAGACAGAGGCAGAAGCAAGAAAGACCAGATGGTAGAGTAAACAGGGTGCTGCCCTCCGACAGCATTTTACGGGGCCCAGGGGATGGAGCACTCTGTTCTTCAAGGGAAAGCAGAGCAGGTTCACAAGAAGCCACAGGCAGAGATGTGAGAGGGTCTCTGAAGGGCCAGCCCCCTCGTGGGTTGCCTCTCATGGTCATTTAACATTTCCTGCTGAAAGAATGAGCTTTCCTGGGACCTGCACGGGAGGCAGGCTGGGCGCACAGGGGACAGCACTGTCCTGAGGAAAGGAGCTGGAGGGGGCCCTGTGCCTTGTGAGCTGAGTGAGGGCCCCAGATGCTCACTGTCTCCCTACCGGGTGGGGTGCCCAGCTGTGCCAGAGACGAGCCTCACTGGAAGGCATGCCACAGGCTGCACGTGCCAGCCGGGGCGCCACCTCCCCCCAGCTCCATGCTGCTCCGGGCCCTGCCCCACAGTTGACTCAGCATCCTCCCTCCTGCGCTTTCCTTGAGAGCCCACCTCCCTCTGTAGCTCTCTGAGCTCCTCTCCCGTAGCTTCCCAGATGCCTGGGCAGGTCGCTGAGGCTCCACTGATGGCCCTTGTCCCTTCAGTTCTTGGAGGCGCATGGCCCTGCATTCCCACCTCCGCCCTCCTTAGCCACTGTCCTTCCCAGGGACCCCTGTTCGGGTCTCCCTCCCCAGCACTGCCACGGGCTAGCCTGTCCTTATCTCTAGGATGGTCACAACTCCCACCAGAATCCCTGATCTCCAGACCAACCCCACACACTTGCACCTAAAAATACTGCCTCCATGGCGACTCTTCTGCCCTGAGACTTGGATGCTGCTCGCAGGGAAATCAAGTCCACTCTTCTGTACCTGCTGAGCTTTGCAGGAGTCCTTGCCCTTCATGTCTCCCTAATGCCTCAGGGTGGGAGCCAGGCTGCAGCCAACCAGCCTCTGCACCCACCATTCCCCACCAGGCAGCGCGCCTCTCCCCTGCTCTGCTGTCCTTTCCACTGGAGAGCTCACACCATCCGCTGCGGTTGCTGCAGATCTACTTGGGAGCAGCCCTAGCTACTAGGCATCTCCATCCTCTCCTCCCTGAGTCTTCCTGATGGTCCCCAGGACAAACACCCAAGCTCCTTGTGCATCTACCTGGTGTCAGGATAGCTCACTGGGATGGTCCACATCACACGTCATGGGCACGTTCATTGAAGTCTCCATTCCTCAGCCCAGGGTTGGTGGAGGAGGCCTGAGTCCCAGCCCAGCTGCTGGCACAGGAGCTAACAGTGAGCCTTAGAATGAAAGCAAATGAAGGGCTACTTGGTTGCTCTCTTACTCAGCATCAGGCCTTTGGCATCAAACCCAGGGCTTCGTGCATGGCAGGCAAGCGCCCTACCTCTGAGCTGCACCCTCAGCCCGGCAATCTTTTCAGTTCTCCGTGATCTTTCTCCATGTGTATGTTGCCATAGAACTTTGAGCAATATTTCAGGGAAAGGAATTTGGATGGGAATCACCTTGTAGTGGAGGACTCAAGCTCTGGTCCCTGGATTTAAATCTTGACTCCACCACTTACTAGCTGTGTGACCTCGGAGAAGCCCCTTCCCCTCTCTGTGCCTCATTGTCTCACCTATAACACAGAGTTAATGGGAGTGCCTAGCTCATTGCTTTTGTGAGGATTGAAAGAGTGGATGCATGTAAAGGTAACATCAGGCACCTGACGTGATTCCTGTTGCTCCCACTCTGTTCTTTGCCTGATGGGACATCCCCAAGGAGGCCTGCTGAGTGTCCAGACTCCCACTGACTTCCAACTCATCCTTTCCCTCGTCTTTACAGGATGACAGCCCCTTCCAGGATACCAAAATGTGAAGAAGAGCCCGTGGTCCCTAGTGGCAAAGCTGCTAGAGACATCTCTTTGGAAATGGCAGGAACAATGGTAGCAGCAGCAAATGAAGCTGTCGCAGAAGCGGAAGATGCTGTGTCGGGAGCCGGCAGGGACACTGGGACGGCTGTTTCCTGGCCTCCATGCCAAATGTTCCCGGCAGATGGAGAGCGAATCCAAGGGCAGCATCTTATCAGCTTGAGTTTGTGTCATTTGATGGACTTGGTCAGTGTTTAAACGACTGACTGTGGTGACACCTCCCCAGGGAATGGGACAGTCCTGAGGGCCCTGGACACCACCCACCCCCACTGTCCCTGCAGCTCACCCCTCAGCTGAGCTGACTGAGCTGGTCAGATGCTGCCTGTGTAAAGTTATAGCCTTTTATCATCCTAAGATTTTTATGGTTCTCAAATGTCAGTAAAAATTAATTTTAGGTGGGCAGAAACAAAAGAAAATTGTCTTGCTAAAAATAGAATTCCTGTAAGTTACAGAGAGCTTTAAATTGCATCAAGGCCCTAGAGACAGCTTTTCAGCTTGCTGCAAATGTGAGCTGGCCAACCAATTCTGAAAACATTGGACCCAAAGACATACGTACGGAAACCTTAAAAAAAAAGAAAAAGAAAAAAAAAAGTTTGCTTGCTCCACGCTCAGACGCTTCCCCAGCCATGGCTCGCCAGCTGACTCCCAGCAGGTACCAGCTCAGTGCCTGGCCTGCTGCCACCAGGAGGGGCCAGAGGGACTCCACAGAGAGCCTGTGGCAGGAGCCAGGCACCTGAGCAGCGCTGGCTGACTTCTCTCTGCGAGGCTGTTGGTGACCTCGAGGGCCCACTGGCTGTCCCCGGGCTCCAGGACGCTCACTGCCTGTGAAGAGACCCCTCCTTGCTTCCCTGGCTGGAGCCCTTTCCTGAGCCTCGAACCCTTCTGCCTGAGTCAGGCAGAGAGAACGGGTCTGTCCTCTCTGGTGGCTCTTGTTCAGTAGTGCAAGGGCACAAGGCACGGCCACTGCTCCTTGACCTGCGCCCCTCCTCTCACGTGCCTGGGGTCTTACTCTGTTGGTCTCTAGTGCCTCAGCGGCTGGGGTGGCAGTGGGAGCCTCTTCTGGAGGCCTGTTAGGCCACTGCACCCCTGACGTCACAAAGAGTGCCAGACAGAAAGGCCTTGTGTCGCCAGTGGCACCTCGCTTTTCTCATCCAATTTAGAGTTTTTCTAAATCCAGCATAGTGTTGATATTTGGAATACAGACATATATTTTTCAAATCGTTTTTAAATAGTTTGTAACTTGTAACAAACTTGAAACCTGGTTGAGACTGATCCTGTAGTTGCTATGATAAACTCTGGGTTTTAACAGAATGTGGGAGATGTGTGTCGGTTCTTTTGAGGTCACGTGCCATTTGTCCATCTCTGTCACCCCTGGACGGGGTCTGCTCACACGCGGGTGTGGGCGAGTTCCTGGGGGATGTGAGCACGATTGTGCATACGATTGTTCGTGTGTGGAGAAGGGCCTTGTCCTTTTGCTGAGAAAGATGTGGGACAGAAGGCCTGGGGTGGAGAAGGAAGTCGCCCTTCTTGAGGGTCTAAATCCAGTGGCAGATGAGCAAGGCACAGGGTCACACAGCCAGCTGGTGGGGCCTCGAGAGCGGGCCTGATGGCAAGGACCCTTTCCTACCCCAGCCCTCGCCAGCCACACCATTGGATCCACAGAGGAAATCAGGGACCCCACTCCAGGGCGAGCCAACTGCTGAGAGGCCTCTGAGCAGGGTCCCCCAGGGGCAGGATGCCCTTTTCTGTCACTGCCACAAAGGTGTTGCACCCCCTCCCAGAGCCCCCACGACCAGGCCGTGCACCTGCCTGGCCGACATGGGGATTTCTGAACTGGGGACTGCAGAAGCCCCTCGGCATCTCAGGTGGCACAAAGTCAGAACCAGGCCAGGAAGACCTTTTTGGAGGTTCCCTGAGAGGTTAAAAATAGAAGACTGGGGGCTGGGGTTATGGCTCAGTGGTAGCGTGCTCGCCTAGCACACATAAGGCACTGGGTTCGATCCTCAGCACCACATAACAATAAAATAAAGATATTCTGTCACCTACAACTAAAAAATAAACATTAAAAAAAATTTAAAAAAAAAATAGAAGACTGATTCTTCCACAGCAATGAGGCAGGGGAGGAGTCAGCTTCCTCCTCCTTGTAGTTTAACTCGAATTTCAAACTGGGGCCTTCCTTACTCCAGAGAGAGAGCAAGGAAAAAAAAAATCTGGATGCTTTGAACAAATGTGCCCCAAGGCGGCCATGTTGCTGTTTCAGCCGCAGGTAGAAAGTGGAGGAGTCCCCCGGGCCTCGGAGCCCCAGGCCCTCACACGGGAAACTAGTCCAGGTGGCTGTGCAGGATTTGGACCAGTACTGGTCGGCCAGATGTTCAATAAATATACGTCAAATAAAGGAATAACAGTGGAAAGGAAAGCGGGTAACGTCTTTTGATTGGGCACTTTTGATCTGGTGAAAGTTTGATGCCATCGAGTGAGCAGGGACACAGCTGCTGGTGACAGGAGCCCACCTCGGACGGGCCAAGGAGAGCAGAACTATACCCTAGTCCCTTCATTCACCTCTCCCTGTTGACACGGTGGAGAGTCCACACATGGGCTGAGCGGTCGCTCAGGGTCTCTCTTGGGCCCTGCTTCCTCTCTGTGGGGCAGTGGCTTGATCTGCAACGTCTCTGAAAGCTCGAGTGTTGGCAGTGCAGTCCCCGGCACAACGAGATTCTAGGACAGGATCAGGGCGCTGCCCTCCTCAGTGGTGGCTGAGTGGACTCCTGGGAGGGGGAACCAGTTGGAGGAAGGAGGTCATTGGGGTTGATCTAGTCCCCAGCCCCCTCTCCCTTCCTCTGCTTCTGGGCAGCCACACTCTGCCACCATGATGTCTCTGCAATGGAGCCAGCTGACCATGGACTGAGACCTCTGAAGCCATGAGCCAAACGCACAGTTCTTCCTCTAAGATGTTCCTGTTAAGGATTTTGGTCACAGTGACAAAAAGCTGACTAACACAGTAGGCCATATTCTTAGGCAGGCTCTTCCCAGCCTGCAAACCCAAGGGAAGAGTTCATTCATTCCAGCAACTGGAGAGGCCTCCTGCGGGCCACGATGCCTGTGCCTGCCCCTGAACCACCCCATGCCCAAGAAGAGGCAGGCTGCGGGGCCCACTCCTGTAGCCAGGCACTGGGGAGCTAATCCCGTTCATCTACAAGGACTGTGACAGGGAACAGGTGTCTTTCAAAGTGTGTTACCAAAAGACAGCACACCTAGCAGGCAGAAAACGATCACCCCAGCTGGGCAGCACCCAGAACACTCTTCCATTGTTTGCTTTCAAAATTAAATTTTGCTTATTTCTAGTGAACTCTGTGCTCCTGACACCAGGTAAAAACAGCATGAACAGAATGTCCCATGAAAGTCTGATCAGTTGGCTCATGAAGACGTCCGAGGCACCAGGGAAAAGTCAAGTGCTGCCCAAATTAAATGGGACTAGGGTTCATAAGCCACCAAGGAAACCAGCCTCATTGTTCTGTACAATAATGTGCTGCTGTGTCCAGAGCTCACCAGAGCCGGGGAGGTACAAGACCTCACCACTATTCCCGTCACTGCGCGGGGCCCCTTACACGGTAGATACCCAGTAAATGGTTGCCAAATAATGAATGATTGAACCATTTTCACAGAGGGAAGAGGATTATTTTCAACATTATTGTTTCCTGACACCTCCTTTGTCTCATACCAGTTGTGTAAAATGTCAAAATTAGCAATGGACTGCCTTGATGTCTTCCTTCCCAATCAAAAGGCAAAAACTCCCAAGAAAGATCGTGTTTTGCACCTCCTGGGTCATTCACCCCATGGTGTGAGTGGGTTTTTGAGATCCTTTCCAAAAAGGGTTAAAAGGGCAGAGACTTGGGGAGGAGACCACTTCTCTGACTCCCACTCTCCCCAAGGTGACCCCAGTTCCAGGGTGGCCCTGGTCTCCCGACCACTGTGGAGGCTGAAGAAAGACCAATATTCCAGTTCTGCCCTGAAGTCCCGAGGGAGATGTGGGAAGTCCAGGGAGGCCCCACTGTGGTCGAGGCAGGAAGCTGCAGCTCTGAGACTCTGCAGAGGAGGCAGCGATGATGAACTCCTGATAGGCCTTGTAGCCAAAGGGAGCCTGCGGAGCAAAACCACTCATGTTGGATGTGGGGAGAGCAAGCAAATGGCTTCTTCTGCCCCTCCTGCTCCTGGAGTGTGGGTCTCTCCAGGACAGCTGCAAGGCCTTGGCTCTGGCCCAGCCATGGAGACCTGGGAGGGAAACAGGATGCACAAGAGGAGGTGCCCAGGATCCCAGCTGGGTGCCCTGGTAAGTAATGACTGTGACCCTTCCCTGTGAGGTTTTACCTAGAAATTTAGGAAAATTACTTGAAAGTGAGTGGGCCTGTAAAAGTAGTTCTCACATTTACCAATTGCTTGGTTTTGTTTTTGTTTTTGGTACTGTGGACTGAACCCAGGGATGCTTAACCACTGAGGCTTAGTGAGACTGGGTCTCACTAAGTTCCTTAGGGCCTTGCTAGATTGCTGAGGCTGGCTTTGAATTGTGAATGAATGGTGGACTTAAACTTAGCCAGCATTCAAGAACAAGATTCTAGAATAGTTGTATGGATGGGTGTCCACAAGAGGCAGATGGTCATCTCCTCCAAGAAAATAGTGGCTCTTCAGGTACCAGGGCCTCCAGCCCTCCTTGTGCTACTGGACCCTCCAGACAGGGCTGCTGGGTGGTATCAGGCTCTGCCCCACCCAGGCTGCTCCTGGCCTCTAGGGGGTGACACAGTCTTCTTGACCTCTGGAAGCAGAGCTAGGAGAGCACACCAGCAACACTTTCCACATGATCTAGATCTTACATTCACATCACCTCTATTACCTCATGTATCTCCAAACTTAAATCAGGCAAAAATGTTTAAATGAAAAATAAAGGAGCCAAAGCAGCCCCATTAAGTCATCAATGGTGACTCATTGAAGGGGCCACAGACTTCAGAGGGAGGTGTGAGATAAACCTCAGAAAAAGCATCAGTAAGGGAAGCCAGGCAGACATGCATTTAGTAAAATGTAGCTGAAGCTGTTACAGAATATTAGACAGGGATCTGGAAAAAGCCACAGATGTTCAACCAGATCCAAGTTTCTGTTAAGTTGGGATGAGATCCACAGGGGTACGGCCATGGCCTGGGGGTGGTTGTTCAGGACTCCACAAGCAGCAGGCAAAGCTTGGCTCACAGACCAGCCTTACCGCCCATTTAGCAAGAATGGCAATTAATTCTATTCTCACTTCCAAGGACTGGCAGGCCATTCCAAAGCAGGCCAAGTCAGCACCACTTAAATGTAAGTTGGGTCAGAACTCAGTGATAAGCAAACGTTAGTTATAAAGGTCACCAATTAGCTGGGCGTGGTGGCACATGCCTGTAATCCCAGCACTTAGGGAGGCTGAGACAGGAGGATTGCGAGTTCAAAGCCAGCCCCAGCAATGGTGAGGTGCTAAGCAACTCAGTGAGACCCTGTCTCTACATAAAACACAAAATAGGGCTGGGGATGTGGCTCAGTGGTCGAGTGCCCCTGAGTTCAATCCCTGGTATCAAAAAATAAAAAAATAAAAATAAGACCATCCCTGAGTTATTCTTATCGTCCTCCCCTCCTGCCCTTGTACTGGGGATTAAACTCACACGTGCTCCACCACTGGGCTACATCCCCATGCATCCTTTCTGTTTGTTTTTGAGTCTTGCTAAGTTTCAGAGGCTGGCCTCTACCTCTTCATCCTCCTGTGGCTACTCTTTCCTAACTTTATCTGCTCCCTCTCATACATTTGACCCCAAGTCAGCATTATCTTCAGTAATTCTTTTTACAATATCATCATTCTCGAAAAGTTGTCTACCACCAAAACCCTTAAATGGAATTAGAAGATTGAGTCATGGGTTTCCAAGTTTTCCAAGAGCCACTGATCCTCTTCCATGTTTTCTAACCAGCCGAGTCAAGCTCCTTGGTGAATTGCATCCAGAGCCAGTACAAAAACAAAAGGTCACAAAAAGTAGTCAAGGCATAAAAGCGTTCATCCCTTTGACCATGCCAACTCGGAGAAAATGTCCTTTGGAAATAATCCAGAAATGGAAAAAGTTCATACACAAATAAGCTAATTGGGCAATATTTATCTCATTGTGACTTTGGACTCCAGTTATTTACCATACAGTAGAAGAATAAAGAAAAGGATGCTCCATGGCTTGCTGGAATAGTTGGAAGCCATTACAAATAACGGTAAAGGGATGGGAAAGCAGCCAACAACAAAAGCATCCAGGGTGATGCTCTGCAAAGGTGGCAACGTCTCCACTTTGCCCACTTTGTGCACCATGGTGAGTGGAAGGGGCGGATCAGATAGAACTCAGGCAGGGCAGGGGCACCATCTCACCAAGAAGGCAAACATGGCTCAGGGCTTGCAGGGATGACATCGCCTCCTCTCCCTCCCTCCCGCATCCCTGAATCAGTCCCAAACTACGGAAGAGCAGGTTAAGAACAAGGTCCAGCTCTCAAACCTCCGTTAAGTAGGAGGAGGAAAAGTGGTGTCAAAAATGGAGAGGGTGTCTGTAGCCTTTACAGACACTGGGAGCAAAAGCAAGGTTCAGACAGCACTGCCCTCCTCACACACCTGGTCCCTGCACCAGGACCATCAGGCCTCACACCACCTTTTGCTTTGTTTCCAGGTGTCCTCACTTTATCCCCCGCCCAAGGGCTCCAGCACTGGTTCTGATTTCTCCTTAAGTGGCGCCCCAAGAGCCCACAGCATCAAGAGAGGGAGAGGAAGGAGGAAAAGAGGAGCAGGGGAGCTTCGGGTCAAAAGGTGAGAGAGGGCAGCCAGGTGCAGTGGTGCACTCTTATTATCCCAGCAGCTCCAGAGGCTGAGGCAGGAGGATGGCCAATTCCAGGCCAGCCAGCAAGCAGCTAAAGGAGGCCCTAAGCAACTTAGCAAGACCCTGCTTCAAAATGAAAAGGACTGGGGATGTAGCTCAGTGGTAAAGTGTCCCTGGGTTCAATCCGAAGTACCTCACCCCCAAAGAAGTGAAAGGGCAAACACTATCTGGACCCTCCGGAGACAGGCGATGGGGCAATGGATTCCTTACAGCCTGCATTAGTCTAGGGATGGAACAGGGCTTTAGAAATGAGGGCCTCCGCAACGCGGGGGCCAACCGGCAGGAGCCGGGGCAGGAAGGGAGAGCTGGCCCAGAGCGGTCTTAATAGGCTCAGATTTGTGCGCAGGTGGCGGACAAAAGACCCGGCCCCCTGCGCTGCCGCTCCTTGAAGCCACCAAACCTTCTCCCCAGCCGCGGTCGCGTTAACCGCCACCTGCCCACATTCGCGCACCTCCCAGGTCGCGGCAGCTCACTGCCACCGCTTCCGCTTCTTAGCTCTGTGTCCTTAAGTGACCTACGGAACATCCCTGGGCCTCAATTTCTTCTTCTGCAAAATGGGGCAATAGCAGAACCTACGAGGTGACCGAGCTGGCAGAGGGCACGGGGCGTGCAGCCACCCCAGTGGACGCTGGGGAAGGCGGACTGTCTCCGTCCTTCCCTGACATCTCATCTCATCTCCCTTCCGAGCCTGGCACGGCGCTTTGCTACCCTCACCGACACGCCCTGGTGCGCTGGCTCCCGCCGGGCCACCTGGCTCCAGTGGCAGTGGAGCCTCCAGGCAAGAGTCGCTGCCGGAGCTGCACAGCCCCGCGCCAGAGTCCGGGCCCCTCCCCGGGTGCAGTGAAGAGCCCGGATCCAGAGCCCCGGCCAGTCCCCGGGTGCAGCGCGGAGCCCCGCTCGAGAGCCCCGGTCCCTCCCGGGTGCA
>PVHX01012583.1:0-58548 GCA_004024805.1 Geosciurus inauris
TATCTCATGGTTCTGGAAACTAGAAATCTGAAGTCAAGGTGTCAGTGGGGCCATCTCATCTGTGAAGGCTCTAGAGGAGGATCCTTCCTTGCTTCTTACTGGCTTCTGGTGGTTGCCAGCCAACCTGATGTCCTTTGGCTTGTAGCAGCATCTCTCAAATCTCTGTCTCCATCTCTTCACATAGCTGTCTTCCATGTGTGTCTATATCCAAAGTTTTCTCATAAGGATACCAGCCATTGAATTAGGGCCCATCTTTTTTTTATTTTAACCTTTATTTTATTTATTTATGTATTTTGTATGTGGTGCTGAGGATCAAACCCAGTGCCTCATGCGTGTGAGGCAAGTGCTCTACCACTGAGCCACAACCCAAGCCCCTAGGGCCCATCTTATTCTAGTATGATTTCATCTTAATTTAACCAATCACATCTGTAAAGATTATTTTCCCATATGAAATCACATTTATAAGTTACATGTGGACTTGATTTTAGGAGGACACTATTCACTCTTATGAGAGTGTCAGTCCACTGATTATTTGAATATGCTTCAGATCTGGTCAGTTCCCATGTCAAGAGAGAGGTCCCCAGCCATCAATGACCTTGTAACAATAGGAGGCACCAGGACTTCCTGCAATTCCCAACCAGATCTTTTTTTTTTTCCTTTCCAGTCTTGGGGAACAAACCCAGGAGCATTCTACTTCTGAGCTACACCCCCAGTCTTTTTTTCTTTTTTCTTTTGAAACAGGGTCTCACTAAGTTGCCCAGACTGGCTTTGAACTTCCCATACTCCTGCCTCAGCCTTCTAAGTTGTTGGGATTACAGGCATGCACCACAGCACCTTCCAGAAGATATCTTGAGGTAAAAATCAAGGACCCTTGGGTTAGATGTGGACATGCTCTTGTGGAGCTGTTTCAAATTGACACCTACCCAGATGGCACATTTCATTGTGGGACATGGTGGAAGAGATAAGTTCTGAACTCCATTTATTTTCAGGAGAACATCTGTGCCACTACAGTTCTGGAAGGCTGTGGTAATTTTTATTGTACTGTCAACCTGTAGGCAAAATTAACATGGATGCAGAGAATGGAAGGGAACATACAGATAATTTGTAACTACCACTCATAGGCAGTTTAGGGACACTCATTTTTTTTTTTACAAAAATGGAACTGTAGGAACATCTTTATTTTATTTTTATGTGGTGCTGAAGATCGAACCCAGTGCCTCACCTGTGCTAGGCGAGCACACTACCACTGCACCATAACCCCAGCCCCCTGTAGGAACATCTTATTTTTTTGCTATATTTGTACTAACTATGTATCACAGGAGTCCTTTGAACCCAAGAAGTATACTTCTATGCCAAAATACATTTAACTAGTAATCCTACACCTGTGTTACATCTGATGCTGACAGATTACCTTCCACTCAAATCTTATTACTTAATTGAATCTCTCCACCTCTTTTTGCACCACCACCCCCAACCCAAACAGAAAAAACATGCTTCCTGCCTCAGATGTTTCCTTAATCATATGCAGACATGGCTGAATGTTCTTTGCTAGGCTGCTGAGTCAGAAGCCTGGACCGGCCAGTTTGGTTTTGATGAAGTGGCTCAGGAAGGAAGTGTTGGGAGAGATGGGTGCACAGTGCAGTCAGTGGGTGGGAGCTAATGCTGTCCTGAAGACCCAAGCCTTGTGAGAGGCAGTCTGCTTCCTGGAAAAGACCATTGGGCTGGAAGTCAGGAAGCCAGAGCTAGTCTCAGCTCTTCCACTAATCTGCTGCATGACCTTGGTAAGTCATTCCTTTTCTCTGAGCATCAATTTCCCCCTTTAGGATCTCTTGGAGCCAGCCCTATGGGAGAACTACAGGTCTCCTGAGTCAGGTTCCAAGAAGTCAGTGTCCTGTGATGATACCTCAGAGGCAAATTAGGAGCAGAAACAATTCATTTCAAAAGCTGTCACAAAGGGGGATTAAAAGGGATCAGAGAGGGGCTGCTCAAGCCTAGGGTCAGAACTGAAGAGGGCAACCTACAGGAGAGCAGCAATTGGGAGAAAGAGAGACCAAGCAAAAGAGAAAAGGGTAAGTCAAAGGAAGGATTAGGGTAGTGTTAAATTAGGGAAATGCTATATGGAAGGGTTTCTGGGCATAGGAAGTAGGGGATCAGCCTACTAGAGTTCTGGAACTCTGGAGGAAATGCATAAGGCAGGCTGAGACTAAAGCAAAAGAGGTTGAAAATGGCCTAGAACCACCTAGACTGTTCTTAAATCATGTCAAATTGTTTCTTTTTTTGGTACTGAGGAGTTAAACCCAGAGGAGCTCTACCACTGACCTACATCCACAGCCCTTTTGAATAATTTTTAATTTTGAGACAGGGCCTCACTTAGTTATCAAGGCTTGAACTTGTGGAGGATCACAACTTAACTTGAATTAATCGCCTCAGCCTCCCAGTAGTTAGGATTACAGGCATGTGCCACTGTGCCTGGCTTGTCAGGATTTTTCCCCCATATTTTTATTGGTGCATTATAACTATACACAATACACAATGATAGGATTTGTTGTTACATATTCAGACATGCCCATGACGTAACAATATAATTTGGTCCATGTTATTCCCCATTATTTCCCCTTTCCCTTTCCTCTTCCTTTTCCCTTGTCTGTCTTCTCTACTCTACAGATCTCCCTTTGATTTTCATGAGATCCTCTCCCACCATTCTTTTCCTTTTTCCTATCTAGCTTTCATATATGAAAGAAAACATATGACCCTTGACTTTCTGAATCTGGTTTATTTCACTTAACATAATGATCTCTAGTTCCATCCATTTTCCAGCAAATGACATGATTTTATTCTACTTTATGGCTGAATAAAACTCTATTGTGTGTATATACTACATTTTTCTTTTATCCATTTATCCATTGATGGATGCTTAAGCTAGTTCCATAAATTGGCTCCTGGGGATTGTGTTACTATGAACATGGGTATGTATGTATCTCTACAGCATGATAACTTCAATTTTCTTTTTTGTACTGGGCATTGAACCTAGGGGTGCTTTATCACTGAGCCATATCTGAATATTTTTAAAATATTTTATTTAGAGACAGGGTCTCACTCAGTTGCTTAGGCTGGTTTTGAACTTGTGATCCTCCTGCCTCGGCCTCCTGGCCTCCTGGCCTCCCAAGCCACTGGGATTACAGGCATGCTCCACCACGCCTGGTGATAACTTCAATTTTTTAAGCTAAATTCTGAGGAGTGGTGTATGTCAGGATGATTTTTAAAGGAAAATGGGTGTCAGTTCTATACTTACCTGAAGGGCACTTGATCCCTGAGACCCTTAACCCTGAAACAAAAAGAAATTTGTTTACTTAGGTCTGATACTTTATGGTCCACATTTAGCACCCCCTGGGGTGCTATACAGAGCCCAGAGCAAGGTTTTGGTTTCAAGCATACAGGCCAAAGGGGAGAAAGAGCTCCTGATCCCCAGCCTCTGCTTCCTTCCATATGTTATTCCTTGTAACAAGAATGCATTCTTCCCTCCCCCACAAATACATCCCCTCAGACATCTAAAGTTTTTCTTCTTTTTTTAAAATTTTGTACCAGGGATTGAACCCAGAGGTACTTAACCACTGAGCCACATCCCCAGCCTTTTTTTTTTGTTTTTATTTTGAGACAGGCTCTCACTAAGTTGCCTAGGGCCTCACTAAGTTGCTAAAGCTGGCTTTGAACTTGCAATCTTCCTGCCTCAGCCTCCCCAAGCTGCATTATTACAGGCATGAGCCACCACACCCCACCTGACTTCCAGGAAGTCTTCCCTGACTCTCTCACCTCTTCTTCACCCTTGTTTCTTCTCCATGTTCCCTATCCCCCCTGAAGTTCTCTATTGTGTTGCTTACCAGGTAGACTGTGGTCAATTCTCTGCTGTTCTCTCTCCTTAATTAGCAGTCCTTTCTTTTTCATTTTGGATACTCAGACTTTAGAGCTTAGTGCTTGCTAAGTCCCGGGCAAATATTTCTTGAACAGAAATTGACTATTTGGTGTCAGCTACAAGGTTTCTCAGGCAGTCTTGCAATAGGAACCATCAGTGGGAGAACCTTTTGGAATTATATAGACAGATGACCTGGGGGCAGTGTCTTTCTACTAAATACACAACCAATGTTCAAACCATACAAAGAGTGCAACAGCATCCAAGGGCCCAGTTATGACTAGAAATTTCTTCTAGAACTCCCTTTAAAGCAGGATTCTCCTGCTGTGTTTATTGGGGTGGTGGGTGGCAGAGTGTAAGGGGACAGAATCTTGCCTCTAAGATACAACTCAGGAGTTTTTCCTTAGAGACATAAAGGGGAATCACATTCTCTCTTAGATACTAAGCCACTGACCACTTCAAGGGTACTCCTCTTCCTCACCCTCCTTCCAGGCATTCCCAGAAGGGCAGAGAGAACATCTATGAACATGAACTGTATCAGGAATGGATCAGATAACCTTATATAAATTTTTCATCTAATACTAAAGATAATTTTATGAAGTAGAAACTATTAACATCCCTGCCTTATAGACAAACAAATTCTGTGATGTTTGTATTATTTTTAAAATGAGAAAATTTTACCCTTTTAATAAGATTTTTTTGACAAAGCTGTTAAATAATTTGCCTAAGATCCCACAGCAAGTAGAGTAGTCCAGGTCTACTAACAAATTCTGGCTGTTTCCACTACCTCAACTGACCCTTGGAAGGATTGTTACAATCAAAAAATATTACCAAGTCACTATAATGGTGACATTATTTTCAAGAAATTTTGAAAAGAATGATTGTGTTCCATATTTATGGAAGAGCTCACTACCAAGAGGACATATGGAGGGCAAATGAGCAAATATGCAAAGATGTTGAAATCACTGGCCAAACAGTAAATGCAAATCAAAACCACAGTGAGACAATACTACAGACCTATTAGAATGACTCAGGTAAATAAAATCAATGATAACAAGTGCTAGTAGCTAAGGAGCAACTGGAAATCTCAGTTAAAATTAATCTTTGAGACTATGGTACATATACACAATGGAGTTTTATTCAGCCATAAAAGAACAAAATTATGTCATTTGCAGGAAATGCTAAGCAAAATAAGCCAGACTCAAAGTCAAGGATCATATGTTTTCTCTTATATGTGGAAGCTAGAGAGAAAAAAGGAAAAAAGGTTGGGGAGGACAGAATAGGGGAATTTCATGCAAATTAAAAGGAGACCAGCAGAATAGAGGAAAGAGGTTAGGGGGAGGAAGGAAGGGAGGGAAAGTGGAGGTACTGGGGAATGGAATTGACCAAATTATGTTATGTGTATGTATGAATATGTAACAATGAATTCCACTATTATTCATAATTATAATGCACCAATTATTTTTTAAATGAATCTTTGGTGATAGAAGACAGAACAGTGGTTATCTTTGTGAGAAGTGGAGGTGATTAGAAGATGAGGTGATGGACTTCTGAGATACTAGTAAAGGTCGACAATATAGGTGATTACAATTAATGTGTCTATTTTATGTAAATTCATGAAGTTTATGACTTGTGCACTTTTCTGTAAGTAAAAGTTCACTTCAATAAAATGTCAAAAATAACTTATAGGCCAGTGCAGTGGCGCATGCCTGTAATCTCAGAGGCTCAGGAGGCTGAGGCATGAGGACTGAGAGTTCAAAGCCAGCCTCAGCAACTTAGTGAGGTGCTAAGCAACTCAGCAAGAACCTGTCTGTAAATGAAATATAAAATATGGCTGAGGATGTGGCTCAGTGGTCGAATGCACCTGAGTTCAATCCCTGATATCCCCCTGCAAAAAAAAAAACTTATTATAAAGGTAAAATATGCTCATTGTAAAATTAATGCAAAGAATACAGAAGGCATATGGGTCAAAGTAAAACTTTTTCCCCTTCCCTGTTTCTACTTCCCAGTAGTTGCCACTGCTACCTGCATTTCTTGTCCAGCTAAGCACATCACTAAATGTAGCCTCTTTTCTTATACAAATTTAGAGTGGAGTCAGAGTACCCACAAGTCAGAAAAAAAGAGTGGGCCTTTACCAAGAAAGTTCACCTTGGAAACCTGGAATGGAGGTAAGCAGGTGGTAAAAATGGAGACTGAGGATTCCAACCATTTTATTGAAACGATTCAACAGAAGCCAGGCCAATAGTCCAAACATCCCCCTTTCCTGTTGCACTCTTCTATGCTGGAGGTGATTATCACCAATTCCTCCTACCTTGCTCTTTCTGAACCTTTGGATTATAGTCCACTAGAAGCCTTCTGCAGAATGAAAAAAGAGTGGAAGATCCCAGGGTTGAAAAGGCACAGACAGCAGATGAACACTGAATGTTGAAATTTGTCAGTGGAATGCTGTAAATCCAGAAACAAAGTTACTACAAGTGTCTCTTCTTCCAGAAATCGTTCCCTAATTATCCCTTTTATTCCACCCTCCTGGCTGGATATGCACTCCTCCTTAATTTTCTCACAGCTTCTGTGTTCACCACTGCTGTGGCACTTTTCACAATGTTTATGTTTGTCTGTTCATGTATTGGTCAGCTTCTCTGAACTGGGTGCTCCTGCCAAGACAGAGACTATTTTTTTTTTGTATTCCCAGGGTCCAACTCAGCACTTGGTCACAGTAGGCATTCAGTGAATGTTGATTTGAACAAATAAACTCATTCAAAGAAATATTTCCTGAAACTGCTTCTTACTAATCTAGGCAACCAATGAAGCCCCATAGATGGAGCTACCAAACATCTCATCTCTGGCTTTGTGGTGCAGACCCGTATGAAGACTTTCACATCATGCAACTGAAATTCTTAAGGCCAGATAGGACTTCACGTTGGAAGCTTTAAAATGTGGTGCCTGGCTTTGAAGAATGGGTATAACACTAATCATTTACTGTATATTGGTCTGACTAATGGAAAATAATCACTCTCAAATCATCTTCCTTTGAGTGTGATGTTTAGGGTAACATATTGATTGGTCAATGCTAAAATATATGTAACTTTTAGATTTCCAGACCACATGAAAGTGTCTGAAAATAAACATTAAAAAATGAATAAGTACAGGGTTATATATTGCAGCACTTTACAATTGTTTTCTATTGTATGATTAGAAACAACCTAAATGTTCAACAATAGGGGATTAAATAAATTATAGTCTATCATTCATACAGTGGAACGCAGTTATCTACAGGGGATAGTTTTCAGCACCCCTAGTAGATATCTCATACTATGGATAGTACTTGTCTTAGTCTATGTTGCTATAATAGAATACCTGAAATTGTGTAATTTACAAAAAAAAATGGTTTCTTTTGTCTCCTGATTCTGGAGGAATCCACAGCTTCTGTGTTCACCACTACTGTAGCACTTTTCACATTTTTTTCAAAGTCAGGCTATTTCAAAAGGTATAGGGAACTTTCCATTTATATTCTAATTACCCATTTTAACAATGCTTAATGTTGTCACACATGGTGACATAAAACACTATATGCAGAGGAAAGTATGCAGCCTTATGCTACTTCAACTCCTGACAGAGAGGGGAAGGGCAAGCAGGCACATTTGGAAGAGACAGAACATAATGAGTAACCTTGCTTTATGACAACCCACTCTTTTGAGTACTACAGTCCTGTGGCAGCAACAACTTGCCAACATGAGAAAGGCCTTAATCCGTTCATGTGGGCTCCTCATCCAGAACCAAACCACCTCTCACTAGGCCCCACCTCCCAGCCCTGTGCTTTGAGGAATTAAAGTTCTAACACACAAATTTGGGAAGACACACTCAAATGAGCATAGAAACCTATAATACTATATATACATACTAATGATAAAGTTTAAGTGATAAATTAGGCACAGTAAGAGGCAAACAACTATAACATAATAAAATAGAACAATCATAACAATGTACTATAATAAAAGTTATTTAAAATTTATGAATTATTTATTTCTGGAATTTTCCATTTAATATTTTTAGACTCTGGTTGGCTGTGGGTAACTGAGACTATGGAAAGAAAACCATGGATGAGGGGAGACTACTGCAATATGCAGTTGTAAAAAAGGAAAAAAAGATTTTGTTCATATGGAATATTCTCCAAGATACATTGTTAAATAAAAAGCCAGGGACTGGGGTTGTGGCTCAGTGGCAGAGTGCTTGCCTCGCACATGTGAGGCACTGGGTTCAATTCTCAGCACCACATAAAAATAAATAAAATAAAGATGTGTCCATTATAACTAATCAAAAATTTTTTTAAAAAAAGCCAAATGAAAAAGGTATATTGTATCCTATGTGTAAATGGATGAAAAAGGAGGTGTAAGTGCTTAAATGTGCTTGAAATCAGCCTTGAAAGATGTGTAACAAACTGACAACATTGGTTGACAATAGAAGATTGGGAGGAAAAGGTGGGACAAAGATGATTTGTTATCCTTTTGTATCCTAAAATAGGATATAAAATATCTATATAAAATATCTTATTTTATATCCTTAATGCACTAGTTTATATCCTTTACATATTTAACCATGTAAATGTATCAAAATAGTTACTCAAAAATAAATGTAAAAATAAAAAGAAGCCACAACCATGGGAAACAAGAAAAGATAACACGGATGTGACATAAATTTGGAGAGATACCAGGAAGAAAGTCAATGAATTGGAGCTGGGCATGGTGGTGCATGCCTATAATCCCAGTGGCTCGGGAGGCTGACACAGGAGGATCACAAGTTCAAACCCAGCTTCCACAATTTAGTGAGGCCCTAAACAACTTAGTGAGCCCCTGTCTCTAAATAAAATATATAAAAGGTCTGGGGATGTGGCTCAGTGGTTAAGCATCCCTGGGTTCAATCCCTGGAACCAAAAAAGAAAGAAAGTCAATGAATTGGGACTAACAGAGGAATCAGAACAGAAGACATTGCAATTCAAGAAATCAGAGGTAAGAGTATGTTTTCCCAAAAGCACCAATCTCAGAGTCAATAAATGGGAAAAGTAGGTGTAGTCTGGGAGGCAATGATTATGTTCTTCATTAAAGAGCTGCAGTAGAAGCAGCTGGGGCAGGTAGGCCTTTTCTCCCCTCCTCTCCCTTTGCCTCCAGGCTGAAGTTTTCTGGGGAGTGCTCCAGGGAGGGTGCTGAAACACTGAGACCTCCACAACAATGGGAAGAGTAAAGCAAAAGAAAAACCAGCAGCAGTCAGGAGTGAAACCCTCTAAAGGGCTCCGCCCCCAGAGAAAAGCCCTCCTTACCTTATCAGTTGTGGGGGTCCCTGGTCTTCCTGCCTGTCTACCCACATAACCTAAAGGGAAGTCTTCTTGTTTACAGGCCCTGCCCACTTAAACAGAACCCACAGTCTGCCCTCCCATTCCGGAGAGAGGTTCGTAGGGGAAGCAGATCAGCACAATTGCAGAGGAAACCCATGCCATCTACCCATAATAACCAACATAGTTTTTCATTCATAAATATGACCCGACAACAAAGGACCACCAGACATTTCAGGAAAACTCAACATGAAAGCAAAGGACTGAAACAAACAAATGGAATTGACTCCTAGAAAAAAAAAAAGATCATTCAAAGAATGGAAGAAAATTTAAAACAAATACATTCTGTTTTGTATCACCAGACCGGCTGTCCAATGCTGTTCTTCCAGCTTAGAATGTTTTACAACTTCCTCTTCTATCTCTGAAAAGAAAATTTAGTAATTTGGCAAATATATACTAATCCCTAACAATGTGTCAAGAGCCAAGAACTCTGAAAAATTTTTAAAGAGTTTGTCTCTTGTGGCTGGGTTGTGGCTCAATGGTAGAGCACTTGCCTTGCATGTGTGAGACACTGGGTTCAATCCTCAGCACCACATAAAAATAAATAAAATATAAAGTAAAGATATTGTGTCCATCTATAACTAAAAAAAATTTTAAAAAAGAGTTTGTCTCTTTCCTCTGGAAGCTAATGGTAAAGATGTCAGACAAGTTGATTGTGACGTGGTGTGGTGAATATCTGATATATTAAGCACAGAAGAGGACACCCTGTCAGTGGGGAGAGGACCTTTCACTTTGACATTAATGGATAAGAGAAAAGAGAATCAGCCTGTGCACAGGGAACAGCATGAACAAGCAATGCACATTTATGGAAATAAAACTTGCTCAATATGCTTGCTGTTCAAAGATGAGCAGAATGAGTTGTGGAAGATAAGGACCAAAATGTGGGCAGGGGGCAGCTCATCTGTCATGCTAAGAATTGAGACCTTATCCTCTAGGCAATAATCTTCCAGATATATTCAGGAAAAATAGTCTTTGTGAAGCCCTTTGTAGAACAAAAAAAAAGTTGATATGTTTGACTCTTTCTCATATACTGGAAATCATTTTCCTTGCAGAAACTATGACTGTATTCTATGTTATCTATATAAAATCACAACCACAAATATATATGCACCAAAAACAAGTTGTTAGACTATAATATATTTAAAATTTTTTCCCTTGGTACTTGTTTGCTATAGATTAGTTACAAGCTGCCAGAAAAGCAGTAGTAGAAAAAGAACAACAAAGATTCAAGAAAATTCTAAAGCACTCATTTTGAAAAAGCTATAAATAAATGGAAGGAAGACAAATAGAGTAGACGAAGGGGAACAAGAGAAAGGAGGATGGTAGGTGGAGGGGAAGTACTGGGGACCAAAGTAGAGCACATTATATTCCATGCATATGTGATTATGTTTAAATGAACCCCACTATTATATATAACTATAATGCACTAATAAAATATTTTTAAAAATGAAAAATGAGACAATCCTTATTATTAATTATTTCTGTGAAATAAGAAAAAGATGGTCAATATTTGATTTTAACAACAGGCACTTTCATGAACTCTATAGATATGCCCTTTTCTTGGAAGCTATGTTTAAGAATCTTTTCTGATGTGTTATGCAGCTAAAGATTTTTAAATGGGGCCAACATGATGGCCAGCCCACTCTTTGTTGGGGAGAGAGAGGTATGGAAGGTTTGACACAAAAGGCTTCTGATACAGAATCAGATATCAGAAAATGGAGCTTAAGCTTGGGAACTGAACAGGTAGCCAATTATTGCATCAAGCTAGGAGGTTAGGCAGAAGAAGGATGGGAGAAAGAAGAGGCATCAAGGATTGAAATACAAGCAGTGCATTCTGGAGCTATTATTCATGTTGAACAAACCAGGGAATTATCATAATATGCTTCCTTGGTATCTGGAACAGAGTCTCAGGAAGTCAAATCAGATTAGTTAATATGATCATTTAAAAGACTTAGAATTAACATTCTGGTGGCAGCATGGAAGATGGATGGGATGGGGCAGGAAATACATAAATTAGGATGGTACAGTTTCATCCATTAGAAAAGAGGATATATAGGCCTAGGATGTTTGCTGGGGGCTCATGGAGAGAGATGGCAATCAAGAAGCTTTGGGGAGGAAGAAGCCATTGGAATTGGGCAACAATCTGGGGTCAGAAAGATGAGGGAATCATAAATGTCTCCCAGGTCTCTGGCCTGGGCAATTAGGAGGGTGGTGAGACTTGATTCACCAAGATATGAAGAACTTGAAGGCAGAAAGAGTCTGAGTTGGAAATGTAGTGGGAGATGAGTTAGGTCTGGGGCATTCCAAGTGTGAGGTGGCTCTGGAACATCTAAGTAAAGATATTTGGTGATAGCTATACTTCCAAGAATGCAGTCTTTAAGATCCCCAAGTGGCCAATGACTTGGGCAAATGAAATATTAATTGGGATGTACAAATTCCCAGTATTGGAGTAAGAAACTATATTTGAATGTACATAAGGGGAGGACCTTAAATTGGAAGAACTGTCTAAATAGGACATGTCATGGAAAGCTTGTAAAATACTGGTAAAAACCAGACTAAGTATTTCACAGTGTATACATATAGCATCAGGTCGAACATTGTAAATACATACAATTTGTATTTCTCAATTACACTTTGATACAGCTGGGAAAAAACAAGAAAAGAGTGTATTATGGTATAGATTTCAAGGGTGGGGTGTATTAAGAAGGATAACAACAGAATAATAGGTCAACAGAATAATAAAGTGGTCACTAAAAATGAATTCTAAGAAGTACTCAACTCAAACTATTATTGAGCTAATAATAGTAGGAGCGGTTTCGGTGGTATTTATAAGCAAATGTCATACTGAAGAAGGTTGGATATCACGAAGGAGAACAGAGAGGTTGGACAAGAACTTTCTTGAAACTGGTCATGCAAACAAATCCAGACATTGCATCTCTGTGGTCTCTTCAGCTTGGCTGAACTGATCTTCACAGGGCCCTTGCAACTCTGATACTCCGTAATCGCATGAAGTTGACCGTGGAAGAGGCCTTGAGCCCATTTTGGCTCTCATAATAATTTTCTTTCAGCTGAACTAAGGTCACTTGTCTAAGAACTGAAGCCTCTGACTTGACTGATCAAAGTTCATCACGTGCATTGAAGCTACCTACTTGGCAGATGTAGTGAAAAGCTAGCTACACAGATCGGGGCCCAGGACAGGATGCTGGGGCGTGGGAGGGGAAGAAAGCAGGTGCTAATTCCACAGAGAGCATGCCTATCAGATCAGTTTTTATGTTTTCTATTTGTCTCTCAAAACAATTGTATAGGAATCACCAAAGCAATTTTATCATTTTTTACACAAAGTTGGGATGTGGGCTAGGGATTATCACAACTGCATTTAGTTTGAAGGCAATCTAAGATAGCATAGTAGCCAGTCAGGAATATGTAATCCTATACACCTCAATGATTCAATTCATTGTCACAACTCTAGGTGCTTTTGATGTTTATTGTCCATCCGTTTTGTAAACCAATGTGTAAAGAGTAGGCAATGATTTTGAAAGCTCATGTTTTAGGCTGAATCATTTTTTAAAAAAAAATAGGGATGAGAGCTGTCTATCACTTAACATGTTTCAAATCTCTTTCATGTACATCTTTTTCCTATCTTCACAACAGCCTATGGGATAAGCAAAGCAGGTGCCCCATTTGGGTCTGAGGAATCTAAGGTCTAGAGAAGTAAAGTGATTTGCAAGGTCCATGGCAATTTGTTGGTAGAGCAAGGAATAGAATCCAGGTTTCTCAACTGCAGCCTATTTTCATTATCCTGAACCATTCAGCATCAACAATTTAGGCATGCAACAGCTAAGTCAAGAAAACTAATATTTCTGCTTTAATTTCCATCCCAGAGTTTTGGCCTGATTTCCTCAAAGACCCTATTTAGCTCTGCCTTTGGACAAAGATAATATTTTGGTTGCATTATCTTTCTAGCTAAATTTTGTTTAATAATTGTTAGCACTCTTTTTTTTTTGCTTTATGCCATGGAGTCTTGACTTGCAAAGCTTCTGGGAATTTATTGAGCTGGAAATTGTAAAGAAATAGTCTTGAGAAGAAATTAGCCAGTGGTATACTCCAGTCATAAAATCAATCCAGACTTTTATTGACAATTTGTTTCTTTCTTCTTATACCAGTTTCCCACTTTATATTAGTAAGATTGAAATTGAAATGAGTCGATTGCTTGTGGATGAATTTGTCACTTTCCTTGAAACTGGTGAACCCAAAAAGTTAGACAGCGATAGGAAAATACTGCCATTGTCTGTTAAGAAGTCTATGACATCTCAAGGCAAGAATGAATGTATGGAAGAAGAAACTTGTTTCTTCTTTACTAACAAAAAGGAAACCCTGGAAGTGAATGATATGGGTATAATTTAAAAAAAAAAAAAAACCTTTACGTAACTTTTTAACTAGGAGAGAAGACTACGAAGCACTTTTTCCAGGAAGTGTGGGTTGCAACGATTGTGCGCTCTTAACTAATCCTGAGTAAGGTGGCCACTTTGACAGTCTTTTCATGCTGCCTCTGCCACCTTTTTGGTCAGAAGATATCATTTCAATTTTAACCCAGCATGATCGAAACGTACAGCCAACCTACTCCCCGATCTGTGGCCACTGGACTGCCTGTCAGCATGAAAATTTTTATGTATTTACTTACTGTTTTTCTTATCACCCAGATGATTGGATCAGCAATTTTTGCTGTGTATCTTCATAGAAGGTTAGACAAGGTAAGACGAACCACCAGCCTTTATTAACTAATTGGGACTCTTATGGATCTGTGGGTTGGTTGATTTTAGTTCTACCCAAATGATGGCTAATGGTAGAAACCCAAGCTGGGTCACGTTCTTACCTCTGGTTAAGATACTGGGATCTGGACTCAGATTGCCCGGGTTCAAATCTTGGCTCTGTCCCTACCACCTCTGTGATCCTGGGTAAGTTACTTTACATTTCTATGCCTCAGTTTCCACGCCTGAGAAATAGGAATGGGAATGGTACCTATCTCATAGATCAAATGAGTCCAACTTTGTGAAAAGCTTACTATGTTCCTTGCACATAGTAAGTTCTGTGTAGGCAGTAGCTATAATTATTTTCTAAAGTTTTATTTAAAAAGTAAATTATTTGTTCTGATGGAGACAATTGTTTCCTTTTACATTTCCATCTAGAGGAGAAGAGAATCAATTTGATCTGAAATGTCAAAGTGCTTCAGATTAGCACAGACACAGAATAGTCCTTAAATTTGCAGGTCTTTTTTTTAAAGCAAAAATGGTGTTCTCTGTACGATTCTTCAAATGCCAGTTGTAGTTGCAAGCTGCTCAGTTTCGCTCTGAGGTGTTTTACCTACTTAAACAATTGGACTTATAGGAATAAAGAGAAGGGTAAAATTAGCAGGCAGTTTTGCATTCTCAAGAAAAGGTAATAGGATTTCTCCTATTTCCATGTATTTGTCCTCTTATTGGCTGTATTGACAAAACATCAATCATAGTGTGAATAGGAGAAAATACATCAATTATCTGGCTGTTCCTAAAAGTCTGGAGGTGGCAGCTGTGGCTAGACAGTACCTGGATGACTGCAGTTTCTCAGGGGTCCCTGACTGTCCTCTCTTGGAATGCAGATCTAGAATTAAGGTCACAGACTTCTCTATCAGTATAAGGTCAGGTAAGTGAGGGGCTGAGGCAGTCTACTACATAACTCAAATTGTAGGTTTCACTGCTGAAAAAAAAGATAGGTTCTAGGTCTGGTTGCTTGTTTGTTTGGGTTTGGTCTGGTGGGTTCTGTCAATCAAATGCCTGGACATAGGCCTACCTCTTAAAGAGGAAATACTGACCTGGCTAGACAAATGTACCATAACATTCAGGTATGCTCTTAGTAACCCCCAAAGCTGCTGTTTAACTTGGGTTTTGTTTGTTTGTTTCCACGCTGGGGATTGAACCCAGGGGCACTTTACCACTGAGCTGCCTCCCCAGTCCTTTTTATTTTTAATTTTGAGATGGGGTCTCTCTAAGTTGCCCAGGCTGGCCTTAAACTTGTGATCCTCCTGCCTCAGCCTCCAGAGTGGCTGGGATTACAGGTGTGTGCCACTGATCCTAGCTTTGGATCTTGTTCTGAATCTTAAAAATGTGCTCCTAAAACAAGATAATGCTATAGGATTAGTTGACAAGTGAATTCCATACATTTAATTACTAGGACATTAGAAAACAAAATATCTCATTAACTTCGAGGATTAAAAAGAATTATTTAATAATGCAAATGTTTTCTGCAACTATTGGAAGTTATGAAGGAAGAAAAATGTCATTAGAATTCAAGTAAAATGGACTCACATCACAAATTAACTTCTTTTGAAAGCACTGCTTCATGAACACTAAATTGAAGTGTGCAAATTAGCCCAGCAGAAATCCATTTTATAGACTGATGGGAAATATGAATTATAGAATATTGTCACTATGGAACATTGAAAAAAATATACACTTTGTGATGAAAGTTCATTAGAATAGCTGTGATTCTACCTACAGTTTCAGATAATATGATACCTTAATTGCTGGATTTTGCAGATTTTTAAATGGTGAATAGCAAAGGCATTGATGTAGCATAATCATTTATAATCTTCCCCACTTATGCTTTCTCAATGTCCTCTTGTTGGTACCATAGAATTGAATGTGGAGGGAGACATCGTTAGCTGTATTCTTCTCATGAATGACATTTCTCATCTCCTTGTTCTTTCAAAACAGATAGAAGATGAAAGGAATCTTCATGAGGATTTTGTATTCATGAAAACGATACAGAGATGCAACAAAGGAGATGGATCCTTATCATTGCTGAACTGTGAGGAAATCCGAAGTCAATTTGAAGGCTTTGTCAAGGTAATATACTCAGTTATTGGCAAAAATCATTTTAAAGTTTTACTACATTTGTTAGGTTAGGCAACTGAAATCTGACAATGTCAAACTTTGAAGATTTTGTATACATACATATGCATATATATACACGCATATGTAAAAATACATATATATACATGCATGGGTAGGAATGTGAGTGTATCAAAAAAAAAGTAAAAAAGAAGCCAAAATCCTACATTAAAAAGGAAAGTTGGAAATGTGTATATTCCTACTTGATAAAAACAAAAAAAGTCTTTCTCTGGGGAAAATGTACTCATGGGCACATTCATGCATTCTCAAGTAACCACATATGTTGCTGCCACTGAGTAAAATTAGCAAGTACACCAAGTTCGCTTTTTGCATTTTTGTATCTCCCCATCCAAACCTTGATGTTTTCCCACTGGGGCACCATAGTCTGATCCCCAATTTCCAGGAAAGCAATAACCATTGGCAGCTACCCTGTTAGTAGGCCACAAGCAAATGTGTTGCTTGTACCAAGAGTAGTAGGGACTCCTAATGACAGATACAGTCTCTGGTACTTATCCCATACAGGACTTCCAGGTGCTGTGAGTATGGGTAGTAGACATTCTCCATGCCAATCAAACCAGACTTCATATCATACCACTTGCTCATGAAGCCAGTCCAGTCGAGCCCATTGTGGCCAGAAGCAGAAAAGGTTTGAAGCCTTTTAACCCATCACGCTATTAGCCAGCTTAAAGTCACTAGTGATATGGTGTATAATGGCTACCTAAATAAGAATTTTTAGAAGTTTTATATTAACTTGGTCATCATAGACATGACATCAAGTGGCTATTTTTCCTGAAACAAACCATCTAGAACTCTGTCTGCCCATTTCCCTCTTTGAACACTGAGTCAAGTGCCCTTGGCCTTCAGCTCACTTAGGGGTCATGTCTAGGACAGCCCCGTGTCAGGTTGGATGGATACCTGAATAAACCAACAGGAATTAGTTCTCGCATGCAGATCATGTGTAATTGAATGTATTCTTGTCTTCCTATACTGTCACCGATGTATAATTTAACCCAGTAGTGAAAACTCTTAAGAGTTTATTCCTGAGTAACCTACGGGGATCAGAATGTGGCTCAAATCTGTAGCTGGCTTTCAGGTTCTTTACACTAGGTATTATGTGAATTTTTTAAAAAATTTAGTTGTACATGGACACAATACCTTTATTTTATTTATTTATTTATTTTTATATTGTGCTGAGGATGGAACCCAGTGCCTCATATGTGCTAGGTAAGCGCTCTATCACTGAGCTATAACTCCAGTCCCTACACTAGGTTTTAAACGAAACTTGTAACCCTCTATCTGTAAGACTGGCCAGGTTGGGAAATTTTTTGGATTTGTCCAGTTCTTGGAGGTTTCTAGTGAGTAAGGTAGGGTATTGGGAAGTGTTGCAATTTTAAATGTAAATAAAGCCACATTTAAAACAATGATTAATAAACCAGACAGCATAATCCATAGCTGTGTGACGTTGGGAATGACTTCACCTCTCTGGGCCTCAGTTTTCTCATGTATAACATGAGAAGCTTCAGATTATCTGTAAGGGCACAACCAGCTCTGACAGTCTGTAATTAAGTGATTAGTACTCAGTTCCTTCCAATGGCAGTGAGAACGGCTTGTTGGTTTTTCCTTCTCTCTCTTATGGAGAGTTTTACAGTTGAACTGCCGATTCCTTGCGTCCTTATTTCAGATCAGAAATGTAAAGCTTCCAAAATCAACTACCAGATAGGCGTAAGGAAAACAGTTTGTTTGATCTCTCTGTTTATGCATATATGAAAAAGTAACAGCTCCAAGTTTTGTACTCTAAAAAGACAGACCTTTTCAGGCACGTCAACCAGTGACCTCCTTCTTGACTGTGCCTCAAGTGTAGCAGGTATGGAACCCCGATCAAAGCCATCTGACGAAGTCCAGCTGCCCAATCCTCCTCCAATGGCTGACTCCTTTCAAAGGCCAATTCCCCCAAATTTCTCACTCCAAAAATATTTTGGACTTTTTTTTAACCCAACACTCCAACTACAGAATAACCTCAAATAGGATTTGTGTTTTCTCAGCTAATATCAGCAGGCTTTCTTTCCAGGCCATAATCTGGCTTTTCCAGAGCAACAAGCTTAAATTTTAGGGCTTTGAGTCATAGGGCTTAAGAGAGTCTTAGAAATTATCAGATCCACTGGGCTGTAGTTCCAGCAACTTAGAGGGCTGACGTGGGAGGATCACAAGTTCCAGGCCAGTCTCAGCAACTTAGTAATACCTTCTCTTAACACCAAAAAATGACTTTTTAAAGAACTGGGAATGTAGCACATTTGTAGAGCACTTGCCTAGCATGTGCAAGGTCCTGGGTTCAGTCTGTAGCACTGCAATACAGAGGACAGAAGGAAGGAAGGAAGGAAGGAAGGAAGGAAGGAAGGAAGGAAGAAAGAAAGAAAGAAGGAAGGAAAAAATCAGTCTTTTCTCCACTGCCCCAACTGGGTGATCACCCAATCTTTATTTTAGCATACCTACTGACAAGGAACTCATATTACCTGAGGCAGATAGCACCATGCTGCCACTTTGGGAGGAAAATGGGATTCAGGGCTCAGGGCTCATGTTAGGGTAAGTGAAGTCATCATTTTGAAAAGAACAATTTCACATAAAAACTTACTATCTGTCTCACTCCTTGCTAGAATGTTCTGTTCAGTGATTGCACTCTAATCCCTGAGATGCCTTTGATAGAGTCAAAGCATTTTGTTTTCAAACTAAAAGGCAACCTGTCCATATCTGCCACGTAGAGTTCCAATTAAGGGAGAAATAACTATTCCCAGATTTTCTGAAAATCAACTTTAAAAGTTTTTCCATTGAAATAGGGAGTGAAACAAGGAAAAAAAAGAGTCTGGGGAGTGTGGCTGGGGCAAAGTTCATGAAAAGGCAAGGCCGGGTGCATAAAAGACAAACTTTGCTGACTTCACATTTTCATCTTGGCCAGATCTTGACACCAATGTAACCATCTAGCCTAAAAGTATCTCAACCTTGATCATCACACTCTAGTTTTTTAAAAGACACTAAATAGTCATTTGTTTACTTGTTATCTCGCAAACACTTTCCTGTTGCTACATTTTCTCCAGGCCCCACTTCAGCTCAAATGGAAAGTTGAAGGCCTGCGGCCCCTGTGAGCGTTTGGAGGCTCAGGTTCCCCTTGGGGCTCTGTGACTTACGCCTTCACATCTGGCAACTTAGCTGAGCCCACAGCTAAACAAATTCTTTCTACGGGAGGGACACAAAGGGAGGACTCTGTATGCAATTGATTTCAGGGATGGGAAGAAGCATAGGACTTTGACTATCAGATGTGAAAATACCATTATCTTCCCTCTCGTGTTCCTAATATAGAATAATAGAACAAATTGAACCAGGCCTGTGAATGTGTTTCTATTCTTGGTTTAAGCCTTGGACTCTTTGGGTGACCTCCAACTGGCCAGTTAAGTCCCCACTCCACCCCAGGCCTTTTTTTTCAGTCTCTTTAAAATGGCAGAAATAGCCTTGATCATCTTTCAACCAATGTCAATGGCAGTTGCTTTTAGCTTCTTAAGTGCCTCTAACATTCCTTCAGTTTATAAGTGAAAAGAAATCTGTTAAGAAGTGTTGTATCAATATTAATAATAATAAAATTTTTTAAAAAAGAAGTGTTGGATCTGCCTTTGCACAAAGCAGCATTGGGAGATAACCTATTTTCCTAAGTGCTAATTATTCAAAGTAAATATAGGCCATATAGGATGACCACAAAGAGAATCTCTCAAGCACATTGACAGGAATAACAAAATTAAAAATGTCTGAAGGACTTTTCATATTCTGGAATTTTTCTTTTAAGATTAAATTTATTATTACATTTTCCTATGAGATTTCAGACCAATTGTATTCTAATAAATATACACCATGCTTTATGTTTAAAAATATTCCATATATAAGTTCCCAGGGTAGAATCAGATCTCCATTCAGCATTATTTGTCAATACCTGTCAAAGCCAAGGAGGTCAGGGTCATAGGAAGGGTCAGTATCACAGCCTCTGGTCTGGAGAGAGCACTGGAATGGAGATAATAAGGCCTGGATTTTGTTTCCAGATTCTCCCCTGGGGTTTCTGGCTTGTCAACCCATCTGTCAAAGCCATGGGCTCCCAATTGGTATGATAGAATTAATGACAGCATCTTTGTCTATATGATAATCCTCCCCAGAAACAGACTACAGAGTAATGACAGATGCCAAATGAATGATATTTCTAAGATCCTGTAGCAGACTTCCTGTCAAAATGACCTTTTGCAATGATTCTTCTTTTAGGATATAATGTTAAACAAAGAGGAAAAGAAGAAAGAAAATGTTGAAATGCAAAAAGGTAAGCTGCTATTTATCCATTTTGATGAATGCTTGAAAAGTAAAAGGAAGTTTGAGGCTGATCATATTGAAAAATCCACTGATGAATAAGGAAACTTTTAGCCCTGGAAATAAAACAGGAACACCATTTTCAAATGGGTACTTTCTCTAGTTCCCTTGATTTGGAAAGATGTGGTGTGTACATATTTATAGAGAAGGCTATGTTCCTTTAATGATGACCACTAGATATGAAAAAATCCCATTATATTCAATTCCTTAATCTAAACAACCACACAGCCTGATCCACCTTCAGAGAATGAATGATGAGAAAGACATCAATTGATAAAGGTGGCATCCATCACACAATGATAATTTTTTCATGGGAGGCAGTAGCCAGTGGATCTTCTAGGATCCAAAAATGATAGTGTGACAACATTCTAATCTTTGCCCTATGTTTGAAGTCAGAGTATCCTGAACATCTGGGGTTAGAAAGGGACCTTGATGGTTCTCAAATCTAGCACAATCCCCAGAATATAAATATCTTTTTGTAAAAAATAAAAAAGGGCTATCAGGTCCCCATTCAAACATGCTTAGATATGAGGTAATTTCTACCTCATAATGTGGCCTGGTCTGGTCTATCTTTGAACAACTCTAATAATTGTAGTAAGATAAATATACTATTCAACACATCTTTTATCCTCTTCAGTCAAATTTTGTTCCCATAGTCTGCACTCACTGAACCCAGTTCTGTTCTTTGGGGCTATACTAACCAACTGTCCAGACATGTGAGACAGCAAATATGGCCCCTGTGCTTTGATTGAGCTTTTTATTCTCTGGTTTAAAATGCTTGATGTCTTCTACTATTCCTCTTACAACTCTTCCCAGGGCTTTTTCCTCTCCTAGTTACCTCCTTTTCTGGAAACACCTACTTTTACCTGTTCCTTTTAGACTCTAGCACCCCCAAAGCAACACAATAATACCTTACATGACTTGAGCAAGTGAAGCAGGAAAGAGAGGGTATTGTCAGAAAGACTAGTATATCACAAAGTTGGTGAATATAATGTTATAGCTTGTGCAAGTCAAAAACACACAAAGAAATGCATATAAACAGACATTATAGATACTATTTTCTGAAGCAGAGTACTCAGAGCCTTAACCAAAGGTCAGGATGCTAAAGGGTCATCTGATTCCCATGAAAGTTTCATCCTCAGAATTACTGCAAGATTCTGAGTGGTATTATATTTTATGTTAATTACAGTGAAATTTGAGAAAATAATTCATGTGGATGCTGCCTCACACTCTTCAGGAAAATCAGAAACTTAACCAAACTGGCATTTCAGGTCCTGCAGTTTGATGTCAACATGTACAGGGTAACTACAAAGGGCCCAGCATCTCACATATAACTGGAAAAAAAAGAAACTTCCAGAGAACCTCTGCACTTAGGAGACCAGCACATATAATTAAGGAGCAAGACTTTTTACATGAGAAACAGAGATAAATTCAATAGTTTGGCCAGTTGCTTAACCAAATCAGATTCAATAAGCATTTTACTAGCTAAGTCTGCAGACACAACTTTGGGACCCAGTAAGACACCCAGTGTGTGGGAATTCTTACTAAAAGCAAAATTCAAATTAGGTTTAATGAAGAAAGTATTTTTAGCCTCTGTAGGTCTGTGTCAATTGGAATTGAGTATTGAACAACTATTAGGAGAATGAGATCAGTGAAAATTTTCTAGTTTGATTATTAAGATATTAGAAACCAACTTTCCTTCAGAGGAAAGAATTTCTTCATTCTTTTTATGTAACCTATTTTAGCAGTCTCTGTTACACACTGGTAGAAACTGGACCATATAGTCCTGTGAGCACTTTTATATTTCCTTGGCCTGACAGTTTGCTTTTGGTTTCATTTCAGGTGATCAGGATCCACAAATTGCGGCTCATGTTGTAAGTGAGGCCAGTAGTAAAACAACATCTGGTAAGTCCCACAGCATCTGAGCACCAGCCACCCAAGGGGGAAAGCTGGGACACAGAAGCAATGCAGCCTAATGATGAGGCTCCCCTCTTCCTCTGGGGCCCAATTTACAAACCTACCCATACACCTCTCAAATGCTGTTCTTTGTCTTCAAAGTGAGTTCAAATGCACAGATGGGTCTTAGAGAGACAAAGGAAGGTGGGAAGCAGTCCCCCCATGTTCTCATTATGTTCTTCTTCAATGGCTGATTCTAAATGATGAATTACTGGGTGGAGGGACCATTATTCTGACAGCATAGAAGAGATGGCAGGTAGTGACCTCCTGCCTGGGAGCATTCCCTCCTCCTAACCCCTCTTCAGCTATGTGTAAATGGGCCTCAGGGGGTCTTTTCTGTCTTCTGTCAATCCCTGTATGATTAACCCCAGCCTCACTGGGGCCAACCTCAAGGAAATTAAAGGTAAAATCATTCTGTAAAGATCAATAGGTGCCAAGACGTTAGATTTTCCAATGAAGTAACAACAGACGACATACTGTGATCTTTTCAACTCTGAATGATTTTATTTCCATATATGTTCTGCCATCATTCTAGCCCTTAGATTTTTTTTTTCCCAAATCTGTACCTCGCAAAAGCTGATGCTAGAGAATGTGTCGCATCTGATAAATGATGGAAACACGTACGCTAGCATAAAATCCCCCATCTACATAAAGGCAAGAGCATCAGAGCCGTCTTTGAAATTTTCAGCAGATTGCTCTGGAATGGAGTTCTAAACAGAGAGAGCATGCGCACTCACATGTGACAGAAACAGAGACTGAAGGAAAGAGAGGAAGACTGTCTTATTGCTGCCTTGCCTACTTGACAGGGTGACTCTGAGTGTCAAATCAACTAATGTAGAAGAAAGTTATGCTGTACCAGCGTAAGGTGCCACTACTTAGCTTACTTCATTGTGATTTATATGTCAAAAGTGTGTCATGAAGTCTCTAATTAATATTAGTTATTCCTATAATATTTAATAATTCCATCAGATGCCCCTTTCTCAGAAAATACACTTAATGGAGAGCATCACAACTACATTGTAACTACTTTGTTATGCTCATGGAAGCCATTCACATGACACTTTCTCTTTTGGATTAAATGACAGCAACAGAGAAACCTTAAAATCATCTTCTTCTGGTCTTTGTCCATCTGTACCTAAATTTTTGCTCTTGGATATATTTCATAGAGTTCAGACTCTCCCAAAAGGTTCATGACTGCTATCAGTCCTACAATATCTTACAGTCTCTGTCAAGTAATTCTGCAGGAGATCGAGTGGGAAGACAATAACATTCCTTCCCCAGCCCAGTCTCCAATTTCCCATTCCTACCCAGTCATGCTGCTGTAGACTTGACTTTCAGCCCACTGCAAGGACCAAAAGAAATAATTAACAAAGTGAACATAATGGAATAAAGGATAGAGAACCTGTCCGTTTTTCTAAATGATCCCATAGTGAAAACGTCATATGGGAAGCATACTTTCTAAAGTTTCTTGGGGGACCTAAAGATGTCAGACACTTTAATATACCTCCCTCTTACCTAAGGATGAGTCTTAACAGATAGGTTCCAGTGCCCTGATAGACCTGAGACCTCCAAATAGGACTTTTAAAAAAATGCTCAAGGAAGCAAATACATCAATACTTTCACTTCTCCTCAACCTCCACCCCCTGTCCGCCAATCTAGTTCTCTGTGGGAGCTGAGATTTGAAGTTGGGTGCATATACTACTTTGAACCCACTCAACATCTCAGCAGAGAAAATGGCACACAGTTGGTGGGTACTCTGGCTTAGCCACAAGAATATAGGCACTTTCAAGTTGGTGGCACCCACTACAATGGGAGATCAAAACACACATAGTGAAATGAACACACAGTTTATTTTCATACTTCCTTGCCTAATTTTAGTCCTTGCTGTGGGAGGCAGGTCGGTTTTGCCACATGATCAGCTAGGAAGAAATAGGGGCTCTTCTCTGTGCTAGGGCTGAGCTTGGTAGGGTGACAGCTCTTTGAGTTTGCAAAATTCAAGGCAAGCAAGGTATCCATGTTAATATTAGCAAGGATTTTGTCTGAATAATTTGGTATGCATAATTTATGACATGGAATTTTGAAATCACTTGCACTTTCTTAAATTCAAGGGCAAATTGGCTTTTAAGAACTAAAGAGACAAGGAAACTCACTGTGATCTGTTACATTATTTAATCTCCACAAGTCTCTGAAATATGTTTTAATATCAGCCTCATATTGCCAATGAGGAACTGAGGCTCAGGGAGATTAAGTGACTTGTCCAAGCTTGAAGAAAAGCCAGCACAGAAACCCAGTTCTGACTCGAAAGCCCATGCTAATTGGTTATCCATAACTCCTCCCTGACTTTGAGGGCCAGAAGGGAGCCTGAGAATCCATTCCTACACAAAGCCATTTCCGGTTAAAATGTGAACCATGCTGTTGCTTCCCCTTAACCAGAATTTCCCTCTCTTTTTTCAGTTCTACAGTGGGCCGAAAAAGGATATTACACCATGAGCAACAACTTGGTAACCCTTGAAAATGGGAAACAGCTGACTGTTAAAAGACAAGGATTCTATTATGTCTACACCCAAGTCACCTTCTGTTCCAATCAGGAAGCTTCGAGTCAAGCTCCATTTATAGTCAGCCTCTGTCTGAGGTCCTCAAGTGGATCAGAGAGAATCTTACTGAGGGCAGCAAACAGCCACAGTTCCTCCAAACCTTGCGGCCAACAGTCCACTCATTTGGGAGGAGTATTTGAATTGCAACCAGATACTTCACTGTTTGTCAACGTGACTGATCCAAGCCAAGTGAGCCACGGGACTGGCTTCACATCTTTTGGCTTACTCAAACTCTGAACAGGGCAACCTCCTAGGCTGTGGTCAAGCTGACAGTGGCAGTCTTCATAACACAGCAAAGCAGTTGAGACCACTCCCTGTTGAACTGCCTATTTATAACCCTAGGATCCTCCTCACGGAGAAATATTTATTATGCACCCCAAGGCATGTAAGTCTGTAACAAGCGAATTACAGGGTGGGCAACACCTTACCAGATCCTGCTCCATACGAGCTTATATTCTGAAGCAGCAACCCTACTGATGCAGACACCCAGAGACTCCTGTGAGAAGACAAGGTCATTATGCACAGATAGAAATCTGAGTAAACAGCAGATTATTAGCCAAGTTCAGTTTTGTTTCTTTATGTGTGTGTCTTTCGGTGGATAATGTATTTGATTTATCAGTGAAGATGCAGAAGGGAAATGGGGAGCCACAGCTCACACTCGTGTGGTTGACTCTGGGCCCCTGAGGCCCTGATGGAGGAGGCCAGGCTCTAGAAAGTCTACCGCTGTGGAGAACTGAGAAACCCTGCCCCACTATCACCCTAACACTCATTCTCTCTCAATCTCCATCCTTCTCTGTCTCTCTCTCACCACACACACACACACACACACACACACACACACACACAGTCAGGCTGTTATTAATCAGCTGTCTTATTTCTACCCTGTTCTTATGTGCAGCACTGAGATGAGAGGGGGCAACAGAGAAATCAGCTCCAAGCCTGCCCTCTCCTCATCATGAAATGACTGTATTTAAAGGAAATCTATTTTGTCTCCCTATGGTCTCCTTTGTTTCCAGAGTGAACTTGTCATTATCTTGTTATTTATTTTTTGAATAATAAAGACCCTTAACATTATTGTTATTATTTAGTACCTTAAACTCTCAGCCATATTAGGGGAAGAGGAAGGAAGTATTTGGAGGGGATTTTGCCAACCTTTGTACTGTGTTGATAAACTTAGTTCTCAAGCTTGGAACACAACAAAATATCTTGGTGACAACATATTCTCCAAGGTCTGCCATTACCTTCAGTCCTTTGATGGATGACATAGAGGCCTATTCAGTGAAAAGCAATCTGGGTCTTTATCTCCACCTTGCATGAACAATGTTAAAGGAGATTGACATTTTAAAAAATTAATCACAGATAAGCAAAGCTGGATGGAGGGCTTTAAATGAGAAGCAGTAGCCTATCACTTTAACAGCTGTCTAGGTGGTTCCATCTTAGACAAGAGGAAATGGAAACAGGATACCCTGAGGGTTTATTGGCCCCATAGTCTTCCACTGAGTCCAATAGAGTCATTTCTAGTTGCTTTGAATCAAGTCATTGTTCATGTAAAGAAACCCAGAATGGCATCTTTACTGGTAGAGTGTTTTCCTTAAGACAAACATCATCAATCCATCTAAAAAATTCTTGCTGTAGAAATAAGAAAGAGGAAGAAGCAGGGGTGTGGCATCCACTCTTGACCACCACCCCAGCTCTTCAGCCCTGTGGCTAGCACATTGCTATCTGGACTGAGTGACTCTGAAGAACTTGCAGCATGAGAACCCCAAACAAAGCTGATGTGCCAGACCAACATACGTGGCTTGTGTACTTTCTCCAATGAGAGAACTTTGATACGAGCAAGGGTGATGTTTGTTAATTCAGAGACTCATTATGTATGGGTCCACAGTGCTTTCTTATCATCCAGGAGCAGAGATCTTTTTACCATATTAACCTTTGCATGGGAGTATTGAAGGAACTGGGGCAGCTGAGGAGCCATTGGCTATGATAATCTTACAGGTATGGGCCTTCCCTAGCAAGGCCAGAATTCCAGGACTAGCTGAGGGAAGGACTTGGCCCAGTTGAAAAAGAAGGACACAATATGCAGGTCCCAGCTCTCCCTCCCTTACAGTAGGTGAGTGCCCCTTTTTAGAACTGCCATACTTCAGCAATTTTCCTGGATGATGCAATGAGGTGGGGTGGGCAAGAGGCTACCTTTGATAGGTGTGTTAATGAACTTTTCATCACTGTGATCAAAATACCTGAGAATAACAACTTAGAGGAGGAAATGTTTATTTTGGGCTCACAGTTTCAAAAGTTCAGTCCATGTTCGGCTGATGCCATTGCTTGGGGTCTGAGATGAGGCAGAATGTCATGACAGAAGGGTGTGGTGGATTAAAGCAGCTCAGTTCATGGGCTGGGGTTGTGGCTCAGTGGCAGAGTGCTTGCCTCACACATGTGAGGCACTGGGTTCATTCCTCAGCACCACAGAAAAATAAGTAAACAAAATAAAGATATTGTCACCATCTATAACTAAAAAACTTAAAAAATATATTTAAAAACATTTTTTTAAAAAGCAGCTCAGTTCATGCAGCTCAGAAATGGAGGTGGAAGGGAGGGGAGGGAGGTAGAGAGAGAGAGAAAAAACAGCAAGAAGCCAGGGACAAAATATAATCCTTAAGAACCACACTCCAAATATCATGCTAAGCAAAATAATCCAATCCCGAAGAACCAAAGGCAGAATGTTTTCTCTGGTATGTGGATGCTAATTCATAATAAGAGGGAGGGGGCTAGGGAAGAATAAAGGAACTTTGGATTAGGCAGAGGGGATTGAAGGAAGGGGAGGAGGTATGGGGGTAGTAAGGACAGTAGAATGAATCAGATATTATTACCCTGTGTGCATATATGCTCACATGACCAGTGTGATTCTACATCATGTACAACTAGAAGAATGAGAAGTTATACTCCATTTATGTATGATGTGTCAAAGTGCATTCTACTGTCATGTATAACTAATTAGAACAAATAAAAATGACTATAAAAAAGCCACACTCCAGGTGACCTATTTCCTTCAGCCACACCCCACTTGCATATAGTTACCTACCCAGTAGTTCATTCAAATTGTTAATCCATCGAATTGATTAATCCACTGATGAGGTTTCAGCTCTCATAATCTAATCATTTAACCTCTGAACATGGATACATGGGGTATCATATTTCTAACACATGAGCTTTTGGGGGACACTTCATATCCAGACCATAGCAATAGGTTCATCAGAAGGGGATCCATGTCCACCTGGGCAGATTTTTCTTATACTTTACACACATGACCTCCTTTCATTTAAATATCATCCTTGCATTTCATTTGCTTTCTTCCTCCTTGGGAATCATTATCTTCTAGATTATACCTGTAGTATAATCTACCTGTATTATCTTCTACCTGTAGTAACCAAGTTGCTAACAGTATCTATTATCAAAAGTAATGCTATTGATACAAATCACTACATTTTCTAGGCTCCTTTTCTCCCATGGTTTCTACTACCCTCTAAATGCCATCTCCCATAGCAAGCACCAACCCAGACCTTTTCCCTAAGCTTCAGTCTCACATAGCTAACTGCCTTCAGCCTCTCAGACTACTTCCTCAGGAGGTCACCTTGGTCCTTCTTCTCTTTCTGTCCTATGTACTTACCATGAGCCATCTCCCCTGGATTCATGGTTTTAATTACCACCTTCATGCTTCTAATGCAGTACTTTTAGTTTTTACATGTCCCCTAAAATTTGCCTCCATCTCCAAATGGTAGGCTTAGGTCCTTAAACCCAATGCATCCAAATTAAACTCTTGATCTTGTCCTCTACTTGATAGGATTCACTTTCGGAGTTGCTCACGCCAGTGAGTGGCATCTTCCTCTGCTCTGTCTGAGCCAGAACACTTGGCTTGACTACCTCTCAATGTCCTCATTCCACATGTGCAACTCTATCTGCCTATACTCATCAACCCTATCTCTTAGTTCTTTTTTTCTCCTGAGGATGGAATCCAGGGCCTCACATATGCCAGGCAGAGCAAACTACTACAAAACTACACCCTTATCTCCTTAGTTTTTTTACTTTTTTCTATCTCTTCTGCCACGAGTCCAGCCTAAACTATCATTATTCCTCTTCTGGAACAGCACAGTAGCCTCCTAGGCTTCTTGCCCCTTCCCATCTATTCTCCATGCACAGCCAGAGTATTATTAAACACAGTTATGATTTTACCACTCATTGACTTTAGCATAAAGACAAAAATAATTAACTTATCACATATTCTGCCATCATGTCTAAGTTTCTGAATTTGGAACCTCTAAGCAAGGCTACAGATGTTTTCCTTCCATTTGTAGGACCTTGGCATACTGTTTTCTCTTATAAGACCCATTTCATTCCCCCATTGCATATTGCTCTTACCAAGTGTTTCATGGCACTTAATGTGGTTTGGGATTTTCCCTACTGTACTGTGAGCTTCTTGAGGACCAAGGCCTTGTCCTCTTCACTATGGTAACATCATTGTCTACTACAAAACCCAACATAGAATTGGCCCTTTGTTTGTTGTATGAAGGAATAAATGAGTGAATAAATACAGCTGCTCACAACCCAACAATCCAGGAAATAATTCTGTGTGTTAGTCGAATCAAAATTTACAATACTGTCAAGAGCCTCATTATATCAAAAATATCTAAATAATAAAAATGTGTTCCTGGAGTAGAAGACAACTTAGAATTAAACTGTGGATAAAAATAGATAATTTATCTTTATTATAATTTCATTGTCTGAAAAATTGTACATGATGCTTGCTCCAAATTTCACTTGAACACCCTAATAGTTGTTCTAATAAATGACAAAGATTTGAGTACATTTCTGACCTACCTGTAGTAAGTTACCTAATTTAGTTGCAGGTTTATAAACATGTTAATTCTATATTCCATCTAAAGATGAGGCAGCAATACTTGAAATTACTAATAATTTTTATTTCTAGATAAACAGAAAATGAACAAAGTAAAAATATTACTGTCTTTTTTGTTTGATGGGAAACAAATGACTATAAAATGCAAAGAGTGTGTCTAGCAACCCATTAATACAGGGGCACCCCACTTATAGGAAACAACACATAAAACACTTGCGCTTCAGGAGGGAACACATTTTGTTCCATATTTGACCATTTCCATAGAGCCTGATACACTGTGTTGGAACCTGTGCTGTCTTAGGCCTCTAAAACAGACTGAGGTCCTTTGAGACACAGAAACATGGAATTAACTATAACTTTAGTTATGCTCTTTTTCTTTGTGAACCACATGTCCATTTAAAAAAACAAATATTTGTCAATTAAGAGCTCATTGTTATATTCCATCCTATCATCACATATAATGAAAAAGAACCAATAAGAAAGCAAGCAAGCTCATTTTTGACCTCACAGGGTAGATAGCCAAGATATAAGGCTCAGCTGCTGTCAAGTGCAGAGGAGGAAATGTGGTAGAAAGAGCATGAGTCCAAGAGGCAGATAGACCAGGAGATAAAATCCCATCTCCGCCATGTACTAGCATACTCTTCAACATCTCTGTGCCTCTGTTCATTTGTAAGATGGAGATAACAGTAGTGAAGACATCATACGGTTGATTGGAGGCTTACATGAACTTAATGTAAAACACAGTACAGTGCCTAGCACATGGGAGGTAAAATGCTGTATTTATTAATTCAGGGTAGGAAAGATTAACCACTTAAGGTATATCAGACAGAAAGGCTAGTAGGTGTCTACCAAAACATGAGGCTAGAGAAGTAGGAGTCAAGGGGCTTCCAGTGGACTGATGGCTTCAAGTTCATCCCAATGCAGTTGTAACCCAAATGTCATGAAGCTGCTGCTGCTCTACTGCTGCCCATGAATGCTGCCATGGAGTCCCTCACCCACAGAGGTTTAGTAGACATACTGGAATGTGGAATACAGAAGCCATGAACATGTATTTAAAACTGCCTACAGGCCACCAGGCTCTAAGAAGAAAGCTGCCTAATTTAAGCCTCCCAATCTCTTTGGCAGAACTTAAAATGTATCAGAATCCTCATTTTATCCAGAAACATAGCTGCAAGGGATTCTCAGAAATGCACTTTTTGGCCTTTATGTTTCCAGAAGGATATATACAAAAGGGTTAGGAATGGATGCTGAATAGCAACGGATCCTACTCAGCTCATCTACCTTGGGGTGGAACAAATGTTTTCTTCCTGACAGCTGACACCAGCCTTTGACTGTGGTCAAAATAGAGGATCACACTGATCAAAAAAAGTCCTATAATATATAAAGATGGATAAGAACAAGTCTAAAGATCAAGGGATAAGCATGAACAGGAAAAATGTATCTTTTTCTAATATTGGAAGGGAAATGATGAAAAGAGGTACAAATAGTTTATAGTTTGGGATCAAAATAATAGAGGTAGAGAAGTTAAGAAAGGTTCTAATTCATGGGCAGATGACATTTGCTCCCTACTTTACAGAGATAATACATGCCATGAAATAGAACTTTCTTGAGTATAAAAGGTAGAGTTAGGCTAGGGGTCCCAATATTAGCAAATAATTCTGGCCACAACCTATAAACCATCTAAATTTCTTCTCACCATTTCCAAAGGAAATGAAATTATAATTTCAAAGAGCTATCTGCACTCTTACATTCATTACAGCACTATTCATAGTAGCCAAGTTGTGAAATCAGCCTAGGTTTCCATCAACAGATGAAAGCATAATGTGATATATATACACAATGGAATACTATTCAGACTTAAAAAGAAGGAAATGTTGTCATTTGTGACAACATGGATGAAACTGGAAGACATTATGCTATGTGAAATAAGCTAGGCACAGAAAGAGATATGGCATGAACTCATTTTTATCTGCAATCTAAAATAAAACCCCAAGAATCAATAAATGAGATGGCATCAAGTTATAAAGCTTCCACACAGCAAAAGAAAAAAAACCTAACAGCATAAAAGGAAAGCCTACAGAATGGGAGAAAATCTTTGCCAGCTCTCCTTCTGACCAAGGATTAATAACCATAATATATAAAGAACTCAAAAAACTCAACACCAAAAACAAATAACCCAGTCAATAAATCAGCAAAAGAACCAAGCAGAAATTTCTCAAAGGAAGAGGTACTCACTCCTTGGTATTTTTCCAAAAGAACTAAAGTCAGCACACTATAGTAATGCATACATTCTCATGTTTATAGCAATGCAATTCTCAAGAGTGAAGTTGTGGAACCAGCCCAGGTGCCCACTAACAGATGAATAAAGAAAATGTGAGATATATATATATTTACACAATGGAGTTTTTTACTCAGCCATAAGGAAGAACTAAATTTTATCATTTGCAAGTAAATGGATGAAACTATAGTACATCATATTAAGTGAAATAAGCCAGACTCAGAAAATCAAGGGTTATATATTTTCTATCATATGTGGAAGCTAAAGAGAAATAAAGGAGAAAAGGGTGATTTTCACAAAAACAGAAGGGAGGCCAGTACAGTAGAGGATTGGAATTGAGAGGGAGGGTAGAAGGAAGGGAAAGGGGAGGTACTGGGCAATAAAATTTACCAAATTATGGCATATGTTTATACAAATATAGTCACAATGAATCCCACTATTTTGTATAATTATAATGCACCAATAAACAAGAAAAGGTATAAATGGCTAACAATTATATGAAAAAAAGTTCAGCTCATGGAGAAATGCAAATGAAGATTATACTGAGATTCCATCTCATTCCGCTAAGAATGGCAGCCATCAAGAATACAAATAACAAAGCTGAGTACGGTGGCACATGCATGTAATCCCAGTGGCTTGGTAGGCAGAGGCAGAAGGATTACAAATTCAAAGCCAGCCTCAGCAATTTAGCAAGGCCCTGAGCATCTCAGTGAGACCTTGTCTCTAAATAAAATATAAAAAAGGGCTAGGGATGTGGCTCAGTGGTAAAGTGCCCCTGGGTTCAATTCCCGATATCCTTCCTCCAAAAAAGAATACAAATAACAATAAATGCTGGCAAGCATGTGGGGAAAAGGTGGTATTATAAATTAGTACAGTTACTATGGAAATCAGTACAGAGGTTCCTCAAAAAACTAAACATGGAACAACCATATAATACAGCCATACCACTTCTCAGTGTTTATCCAAAAGAATTAAAAGAGTTTTATTCATACATAAAGAAGAACAAAATTATGTAATTTGCAAGAAAATAGATGGAACTGGAGAGCATTATGTTAAGTGAAATAAGCTAGACTCAGAAAAACGATGGTCATGTTTTCTCTTATATGTGGAAGCTAGAGGGTAAAAAAGAAATCTCTTGTGAAAGTAGAAGGACAATATGAGGACAAAGGAAAAGGACCAGGGGAGGGAAGAGGGTAAAGCAAGGAGAGGTATTAAGGAGTGAAACTGATCAAATTATGTTATTTTCATGTATGAATATGCTGCAATGGAATCCACTATTTTGTACAATTAATGTGCACCAATAAAAATTTCAAGTCAAACTCATAGAACTAGAAGAGGTTGGAGTGAGGATGGGGAGATGGGAAAATATGCATCAAAGTGCACAAAGTTTCAGTTAGGAGGAATAAATATGTGAAACCTATTGCAAAACATGGTGACTATAGCTAATGATAATTTATTATGTATTTCAAAATAGTTAAGAGAGAATTTATAAATGTTCTCACCACAGAGCTATGATGACTATTTGAGGTGATGGATATGTTTGTTAGTTGATGTGATCTACCACAATGTATACATATATTGAAATATCATACTATACCCCATAAATATAGAATTATTATTTTTCAATTAAAAATTTAAACTTTAAAAAATTAAAAATGAAAAAAGAAATCTTTCTACACTCCACCTAGCAAAAAGAGAAACAAATCACTTATTTTATAAAGCACTGTTTATTCTTATTTATTGAAAATGTCAATTTTAAAAGTTTTTAAAATAAAAACAAGTTAGAAAATTTGCGCTTGTGTAAGAAGGGACATGACAGAGAAGAAACTGAAAGGCCTCTAAAGGCAGCAGTTTAATTACAGAGGAACAGGAACCCATTTATAGAGTATTGTAAACAACACAGCTATGAAGACACTTCTCTCAGGTTAACATGGCTTCATTTCCTTTATATTATTGTTTAGTGTATAAGCGCGGACAGCTCTCTGCACAAGCTTCATTACCCAGAGTACCAAAGGCCTCTCCTCAGAAGGGCCAAGTCCCCAAAACATGCATATGTACATATCACTTTAAAATAAAGATCTTTCAATATCTTAAGCAATCAACTAAAATATTTCATAATCACAAAAATGCTTCCTATGGATATAGTTTGCACATTTATTGCAAGCCATTAACTAGCACACAAGGGGCAAATGTGAAGATGTGTATTGTTATTGTTGTAAATTTGTAGGTGAAAGATGTCATACCTAAACTTCTGTACTTAAAAACAAAACAACCATTCTTAGAAATATTCACTCTTCAGCTTCCAAAGATGTCTGTGTGTGATTGGCTGATGTTGGACTGTGGGTGCTGTAATTTCTGCTGTGCAGCAGGTAGACAATAGCCCTGTACCGTGAAGCTATGGAACCCTGAGACTCTCAGTGCCAGAAAGAAAAAGGGCTCCTCAGCAAGCTGAGGGTTTCAAGCTTCAAGTTTGATTTTTTAAATGTTTGTAAATCACACATTTATTAGGAACCCATCAAATATATCTGTGCAAGACAACTTTTATCAGCCTATTGGTCTTTTGCCTCTTTTTCCAGTGACCTTCCCCATGTGTCCAAATGCTCCCTGTCTAGTTGGGAAGGAGGATTGGGCTGCATTACTCTGTCCTATACAGTCTTCAGTAGACACTGAATTGGGCTGAATTTGGATGTGCACTGTTTTTCTGTGACTCTCTTCTAAACCTGGTTTCTCACAATTCTAATTTCTGGGATAGTTACAAAGTTGATGGTCTGATTTAATACTTAACTTGAGTAAAAATCAGTTCCAAATAATCAGCATCACTAGTAACCAGCAAAGCTAATAGAGGAGCCCTTTCATTCTGGATATACAAACTGGACCAGCTTTACATTTCTGCAAATAATGCTTAGAGTCCTACTCAAAAGAGTCCAACGATTATTACAATTTTTCATGGTGTAAATGGGAGACCAATAAAGTGAATGACACATGTCTATTAGGGTACAATATCTTCTCAATGTAGACTGTTTCAAAGAATGAGAGGTTGCAGTTTGAATATGCAATGTAGAATAACCACTCACAGTCTAACTACATTTTTTTTTAAAAGTAAGCAAAGCACATACACACTAGTTTTTACACAGCACTCAGTATGGTTAGCTAAAAGCACTGAAGAAATATAGAACTTACACACTAGGCAGAAGGCTGGAGATAGGGAACCCTATCATGCACTAGGAAGAGTTGGTCAACTCTGCAGTCGAAGACGAGGACTGCCCAATATAATTTGCTGCTGGATTTGGTGTTGGCATGAATGACCAGAGTTTGTGACCCACTGAGTTAAAATGTACACCAGCACAAAAGAAATCAGGGTACTATAGTTTTCTTGGTCTTATAGACAACATAGGGCAATAGTTTTAAATGGTGTGATTGAAGGGTGCCATGTGACAGTCTAGGAAAGGTCAGGTGAATCACTGAGCATGTGACAGATACCTTACTCTACTCATAGCTCAGGAAGATTTGCCTTCAGTCAATTAGGTACTGAGGAGCTGCTGAGTACAGGAAGTGAAAAGGGAAAGCTGGCTTGACAATTATTACTCCATGGCCAACTGCTTTGTGAAAACATCCAACCCAACAGGCGTGACCACAGGGCAATGGCTATTGCAGAGGCACTGTGAATGAAAGCCATCTGAAGAACATTGAAGTCATTTGCCTACATTAGCTTTTCTCTGCTTATTAAATGAAGAAGACTCTGGGGCCACTTCTACCACCACCTTCTGCTTTTTCCCATTGGAAAAAAAAACAACCAACCAATAGTCAATCAACAGCAAACACCCAAACACACACTCTAACACACACACATACACCTGTGTACACGTACACATACACACACATACACAGACTCAAACACAAAACAGAAGCCATAAAAGTGAGCAAAATGAGTCAAATCATTCAGCCAGACATTTGAAGATGCACGAAAGCACAATGCCCAGCTGCACAGTGATGGTTATGGAAGAATCGAGGGCTTGCTACTGGATTCAGCTCGAATGCACTCATCTGTTTGCTTCAACAGCCTCCGGACTAGCTTTTCTAGATCCCTTCTTGACTTCAATTCTTCTTCCAGGCACTGCTTCATTCTTTTATTCTCCTACAATGGAAAAAGTCCTGTCAATTACTGAACAGAGTGAGCCTTTTGCAGGTTCCTCTTGCTCATCTTCTTGACATCCTTCATCTGTGATCACACTTTCCTTTCTCAAACTCTGTTCCCACAGCTTTTAAGACAAGGCAGCCCTTTGATTCTCCCACCTGCCTTTGACCAAACTTTTCTATTTCTCTTCCCTTAAATACAAGCATTCTCCAAAGCCTGAACTACCCTGGCCCTCTTTTCACTTAACACTCCTGTCACTTAGTGTCTTCTCTTTCAACCCAAGTGTCTACTAAGGGATCTCCCAAATAACTCTGGTAATGACCTCATCTCCTGAGCACCAGGCCCACAACCCCAAATGCCAGCTTGGTATTTTTACCTAGGTAGGTTCCAAGCACCTCAAACTCACTAGGTCCTAAAGTGAAATTAGTATCTCCCCCATTACTCCAAACCTCCTCCTGTGGTTCCTGATCTCTGTGGAGGGCACCACCATATCAAACTAGATAGCTGGGAAGAAGCTTTATCTTTATTCTAGGCTTTTCTTAATCCCAGCATTGTGTCATCCTATCCCATAGATCTAATCTCTACAGCATGCCTCTCTTTCCAGTGACCTTCCCCATGTGTCCAAATGTTCTCTGTCTAGGTGGGAAGGAGGAGTGGGCTGCATTGCTCTGTCCTATAGTCTTGGGTAGACACTGAATTGGGCTATTCTCCTCCTCTACTGCCTCAGTTCAGGACCTCATCATGTCTCATCCTGACACTGTCAGAACCTCCTACATGGCCTTCCAGTCCCTGGTCTCTTCCCCTTTCATTCATTCTGCCCCTTGTCACTAGGAGATTCAGTCTTGCACATGGGCAGAGGGTGCACCATGGAGCAGTGGTTCACATCTCCAGAGGGATCCCCAAAACATGACTGATGGTTCTCTTCACACTTACATATTGTGATTTAGATAAGAGGTGGCACCCGGAAGCTCCTGGGTTAATGCAGGAATATTCAGAGGTGAAACAGATTAGGAGATCTGAAACCTGATTAGTGGATTCATCTATCCATTTTATGGATTAATAATCTGAATGGACTAACTGGGTAGTAACTGCAGGCAGGTAGGATAAGGCTACAGGAGATAGGTCACTGAGGGTGTGCCTTTGGGGTTTATATTTTGGCTCCTCAGTCTTTGTCTCTCTGCTTCCCAGCTACTATGAGCTCAGCAGCTTTCCTCCACTAGGCCCTTCAACCATGATGTTCAGCTTTGCTCAGGCCCAATGCAGTGGAGTTGGCAAACCATAAACTTAGATCTCTGAAACCATGAGCCCAAAACAAACCTCTAAGTTTTTATTATCACAACAACGAAAAGCTGACACATATCATGATCAATATGCCTTTTCTCTTTTTTGGAAAATAATATAATTCTACTCAATTTATTATAAAATCATTAAAATTAGGGCTGAGATTGTACCTCAGTGATAGAGTGCTTGCCTTGCATGCATGAGGCACTGGGTTCGATCCTCAGCACCACATAAAAATAAATAAAGATATTGTGTCTATCTACAACTAAAAAAATATTTAAAAAACTAATAAATAAAATCATTAAAATTAGTGTTGACAAAGACCTTGGAATTACATGGAATATTATTATAATTTTAAAAGGAAGACAAAATTGCATGATATGCCTTTTCTGAAGCTCTGTTTACCAGTGTCCAAACAAAAAAATCATAACTAAGTTTGGAACCCTATTTCAAACTGAGAAGTAGGAATATAAGTAAGCCTCAGAAATCTAAACTCAAGACCACATGGTCAAATCAATAAAACCCACCTTGATGACACAAGGAAAACAAAAATTCCCCCTTTCCACTTTGCTCCTGGGCCTTTCCTGACAGCATCTCCCAGTGGGCAGCAAGGAAGATGGAGGAGTTCTGTTACCAGAGAAAATGACTTTTAATTTTATTACCTGCTTCAGTTCTTTGACTTCATCTTTCAAGGCATAAACCGTATCAACAAGGCTCCTAGAACATAAAGAGAAAATTCAGAGATGAATGACTGGCATCAACATACTATTAAGTAATATTTAACTCCATAAAATTACAGATCCTGGAAAGCAGTGTATGTCTAGCCAATGGAGGATGGTACTACACTGACTGGTCCTTACTTTCTTTCTTTTCATGGAAGAATAACTGCTACCTCCAATGTTCATTCCAGAGCTATATAATGCACCTTTTCTATAGTTCTCTCCTCCTTGGCTACACCCTTCCAGTTTGTGTAACCAGAAAACAAGAGACTAGGACCATAATAAAGCTTTTCCTAGCTTGAAATATAATTAACAAATAAAAACGGCATATATTTAAGGTATACAATATGATGTTTTGATATTGTGAAATGATGCCTACAATCAAGCTAAATAACACATCTATCACCTGACATAGTTAACATTTGTGTGTATGTGTCTGGTGAGAACACTTATAATCTACTCTCTTAGAAAACTCCAAGTATACAGTACAGTATTGTTAACTTAGACCCATGCTGTACATGAGGTCTACTAAAACACACTTATCCTGCCTGACTGAAACTTCATACCCTTTGACCAACACGGTCCCATTTCCTGCACCCCATCCCAGCTTCAAGCAACCATTTCTCTGCTTCTATGAGTTTAACTTTTTACATTCCCATCATAAGGTTTGGATTTCTGTGGCTTTAGGGCAGGAATCAGTATCACTTAATGTATAATGAGAGGTGTCAGAAGGCCCTGTCTGTACTACAGCAGCTCTGCTGAACCACTGCCTTTTTCACTTACCTGACCATAATTGACCTCATATGACACAAAATCAGGGCATTATTTCTGGACTATTCCACGTATTACAAAAAAATGAGGAAGTGTCCTAGCTAAGTTGTGAAATAGTCTTTCCTCTCAAGCTCTATTCCTGAACAAGGAATTCAGAGATCTACATTTGAGTTTAGAACCTGCCACTTACTAGTCCTCTAACCTTGGTTAACCAGTTTCTTTCTTATCTTCTCTTGGTCTTAGTTTCTTTACATATAAAATGAGGATAGAAGCACATTCACTGAAACCTTAGGAAAGTTGTGAATATTAATGTAGATATAATAAAATTATTATTATTATATTTATGTACTGAGTACTAGCCTTTATACTTAACTATAATTGATCATACAACAACTCTGAAAGCATTGCTATCATCTATATTGTACATATGAGGAAACATGCCCAGAGAGGTGAAAGAAGCTAGTCCATGTCATACAGCTAATGAGTAGCAGAATCAGGAGTTGATCCAGGCCTGGTCTCTTGAGTCCAAGTGCTTTATCATTTCTGCCATATCATTTTATACACCATATGTAAAAATACATGATGAGGCCAATCACTTTGAAATGTGCTATCCTGTGCAAATTCAGGTCTGACTTCAGAAATGACTCAAGATTAAACAAATTAATTTTTGACTATTTTGTGTTTCTTTTATGAGCCATAAGGTATCAAACCTCTAAGTCACCACTGTGAAAGGTAGATGAGAGACATAATTTCCCTGAACCTCAGTTTCCTCATCTGCAAAAGTGGTGAGAGCCATGCTGTCTCACTGGATTACTACAGGACTTTGAGGTCAACCATGTGAAAGTTTAGCCCTGACTCAAAATATGTGAGAGGCACCCCTCTAGGCAGGTAAATCAGAGCTACAGCATTCTGATACACCTTCTAACCCCATCCAGAGCACTGATACTTTTGTGGGGGTCTGAAGCACATTACTCTCTGGGGGAGCTGGCTGCAAATGGAACTGCTCTGGAGGGTTCTAGTCCCTCCATCATTCCTTCCCCCTTTTTCCTTCCCTTTGTAAGGGAGGCAGCCCTCCAAAGGCCCCCAACTGCATGCTCAGCAAAGAGAACTAGACTTTCTTTGCAGCCTCTGGACAAAACAGGAAAGGTGTCACCTCCTCTACTCACTTTTCTTCAATGATGGTCTGGCCATTGCTTCTGGTTTCTTCAATGATGAGTTTCTCTTCCTCAGGGAGTAAGACTTGTGGAACAGAATCTTTGCGAGCACCTATAATTTGGGTTGTGAGAGGGATGAGTGAAAGCAAAGATTATTTGTACATATTGGTTCCTTTCCACTATCATTACAGCAGGGTCTTTGTTCATAGCATCCTGCTACCTTGTACTGGGAGATGAATATTTGCTGGCTATTTTTCCTGGCATGAGGAATTCTAAATGCTAAAATAAATTATTTCATTTGGAGGGAGGCATTTTGCATTCAAAAAAATAACATGAAATGACCACTGTCATAACCGTTCTCAATCAAGACTCCCAGAGTTTCCTGTTTTTCCAACAAACAGCAAGAGCTAACTAGCAATTGCTCCATGCCTGCAATTCTCTCAGATGTTCACACCACATCCTATGCTATGCTGTTCTATAATTTTAGTAAAGTTCAGGTTGAAAGCAGCACTGCATGAGACACAATGCTCTTGAAGAGTTCCACAAGCAGTTTTCCTGCTCACTTCTTCTTTTTATGGTCCTAAAGGGGAATGGAGGGTCACTTAAGACATTTTTTTTGGTACAGGGAATTGAACCCAGGGGCACTTAACCACTGAGCCACATCTCCAGGCCCTTTTGTATTTTATTAGAGACAGGGCCTCACTAAGTTGCTTAGGGTCTCGCTAAGTTGCTGAGGCTGGCGTTGAACTCATGATCCTCCTGCCTCAGCTTCCCAGGCTGCTGGGATTACAGGCATGCACTACCATGCCTGGCCACTTAAGACTATTTTAATCCAGGGTAGAATGAGGTCATCATGCCAGCAGAAAAGCTTCATGTGTCCATACTGTTCTCTGCTCAGACTATCTCTAGGCTCTGACACAGTAAAGGCATGAGGGCCTGACCAAACAGCTCTCCTGAATCTTCAACTTCCCCCTCATTCTGGATCCTTCTTCTATGAGCTCAAGTGCTTAATCCTTGGTCTCTCTGAGTCACTGGCCTTGTCTCTTCTTGGTCAATTTCCTTCAGAGGTGTGTAAACTCACTGCCTTCACTTGATCATGCCCTGCTTTCATGAGGTGAGATGCGTCTCCACATTCTCCAGGAAATAGCGCTTTATAGGTGCATAATAAGTACACAGAAGACTGGCTGATCAATAAATAAATGCAGCAAAAGTAAAGAGCAATCAGTTCTGGGGAAACAGGATATCTGAATGGGCTTGGTATGTGCCAAAATGCAAAAAGGAAGCTAGGGAGAAGGGGCAAAAACATGCCTATATTCAGGCCAGGACACCTGCTTACACCTTTGCCTCTGAGTAGATGGGTGAACTCTATGGAAGTGAAAAGAAGTGCTAGGAGAGAGAGATGAGGTCATATTCTGTAGGAATATGCTCCTTCTGGTGTCTCCTTGTCTCCCTTGCATTCCTAACTTTCACGATAAAAACTGCTCTCACATTCTTCTACATCCTCCAAACTTGTTATCAAAACTGGACATGCCTGAAGTCATAGCCAGCTTTCCTCTATGAAGCAGAAAGTGTCGCTTCATGGTCAAATGTGTTGACTTCCATGTGGAATGCTTTCCTCTTGACAGTCTCAGAGATGTGTCACTTTGAAAGAATATGTCAAAGTAGTTGACCTAAAAAATCCCCTCCCACACTAAGTGACTGATGAGTGCCTGTCCAGATGGAGCGTTGTGGGGCATTTGTTTCTTATGCAAATGTGAAAACTTTACAATCAGTATCTTGAATGTCTATGATAATGGCAGACAAAAGATTATCCGTGTGACCTGGCTTTTATAAAGCACAAGGATGCATCAGAAAACATTATCCAGCTTTCAGTTTGTAACCTGCAAGTTGTGTAGGAAAATAACCTCAACTAAGAGCTCCCCAATCAATTTCATACATTTTGAACAGCTCTGCTGCACTGCTATATTTCCAGATTTTCAGAGCAACTTTGAAACTTGGGTCTGGTGAAGCATTGTTTGTTTAAATATGCAGCTGATCAAAGATAGTATTTTGACTTCCTTTCCAAATCTGCCTCTAACAAGAGATTAGCATCAGTTCACAGACACAGGAACTCTCTGGGCTCTTTAATTCCTAACTAGTGTTGGTGCAGGTATCTGTGTACTTCAAAGGAAAATGAATGGCTTTGTCAAATTGTTTTCATTTCGATCACCTCCAACTTTTTCCCTCTTACATCTCTTTCTCTCTGGGTAAAAAGCAACAGTGGTAAACAAACCGCTTGGTAGATAAAACCACCTTATCTGAAAGATGCAGTCCTGCACAGCTCCACTGCACCCAGTCACCTGCTTTCCACACCCTGCAACCCCATATGCATTGCTTCTCTTTTTTGTCTAAGAGACAGTGAGCAGTAAAGAAGAAACATCATTCATTGGGGAAAGTAGTTTGGAGGAGTCTACTTGAGGTTATTACCTTGTTGAAAATTGGCGCTGGTGCAATAGGCTTCGATCACCTTAAGAATCTGAGCATCCTCTTCCAGAGCAGCTGTACCTGTCAAATTTAATTAGGAAGGACTTCATAGATCAATGCCTCTGAACCCCCAAAATGATTCAGCACACTTCACCACCAAGGACCAGCCTCTCTGATCAGTACTTTTCTAAAAGGCAGTAGAAACAACTATTTGACCCTCATGCTGGAGCAGAGTGGTAGCAACCCCACAGAGCTTTGGGGTCAGCCTCACTGAGCTTAGCACTGAGAGAGGCCTACTCCTGAAGCCCAGAACTTTAAACTGGGGAGTCCTGTTTGTCATCTCTTGGAGGCCAAAATCACAGCACGGGCTTGGTATTGGCTTCAGCTCTCATCCAATACACCACAGCCTTCCTCTCCTTTAAATTTCAAGGCTCAACTTCTCTAGAAAGCTTTCCACATTAACCCCCATCCATCTTTCCAACCAGCTGGCATATTCATTGACTTTCCCTCTTCTCACCAACCTCCCAAACTCATTCTTGAAATGACTGGAGGGCACCCTATAAATAAGTTGATGTACATACCCAAGGTGTGGGTGGGGGCACACAGATGAGGCATGCAGAAGTTGGAGTCCAGCAAGAATTTATCCAAACTATATTTTTTAATAATACACATAGTGCTGTCATCTCTTTATAAAACTTGCTCTTTTACATGCATCCCAAAGTACCTTGTCCAGAGTCTTATAGCCAAATGTGCCTGTATGGATTGGCTTACTGGCTTGGCAGCCTGCCTCTAAAAAATGTCCTGTTTCTAGATGTCAGCAGGCTGATTCCTTGACGGAAAACAGCACTGAGCTTTAGAATTCATGAAAGGTTTCAGTCTTCAGGTCTATTTAGTCTACTTTGTATAGGAAAACATCTCAGTCATCAGAAACTAAGAGGAAGAAATATGTATCCTTAGCAAATGGGTTCCTTTAGTGGTTCCAAACCAGGTGGGGTAGAATGTTCAGTATCATAAAAATGACACCGATGATGTCTGCCTAAGATGACAGGAAGTGCTTATTTAAAAGTCTTAGAGATGACCAAACCTTTCCATGCATTTATATAACTGATGATGCCAAGAACAAATTGCTCTAATCATGTGATTTAAAAAAATTCTCATGTTAGTTCATCCATAAATAACTTTCAGAAAGTACAAAGCACATACTTTTTCTAATCACATATTCCTCCTCTGATGGTTTTCTCTCAGTCTTTCTTTTATGAAGAAACTTCTTCATCGTTTTGGGGCTTTTACTGGACTCCTGTAAGGATAGAGGTCTCTTAATGAATTAAAATTCTCTCCCAAATGCAAATTAAAATAGAGCAAATTGAACAAAATAGAATGCCCTCTCTTATTTTGATAGTTAGGAGTGCATCAAAATTTAATACTATACATAATAAAAATGACTCCAATAAACTCTACAAGGTTAGATAAAATACAGGCAATGATATTATTCTCTCAATTGCCATAACAATGAGAATAAAAATGGAGTCTGTCTACTAAAGATGAGGCAGACATTCTCCAGGAGGCCAAATGCCTTTAGGGTACCATCTGCAGAGAAAGTAATGGATATCAGCCGTAGAAAAAATAATAATATTCCTAAATTGGTTTATGTTCCCCACGGATACCATTTTAAGGGAATTAAATAACAATTGTAGCTAATAATATAGCATTTATCACTTTTCAAAGAGCTTCAAAACTACTTTTAAGAGTATTTTTAGTAACAGCCCCACAAAGAATATAATGTTCATTTGTCAGATGGGAAAATTAAAGCAGAGAGATTAAGTAATTTTCCAAACTCAGAGAGAAGAGCCAAATGAAGGATTTTCTAATAAATGATTCTGGGTTAGAAGTAACATAACCACAGATAAGCTGAACTATATATGTATAAAGCCATATTTTTCATTATAGACAGTGAAGAAGAGAATTACTAAACTTGCCTTTGCTTTATGAATAATCAGCAAATTGAAAAAGAGTGCTCATTGTCAATATCCAAGCAAATGGATTAAATCTTACACTCAGGGAAAAACTGTTATGATTACTTTATCCCAATCTTCCATGCAATGTACATATGTGATGCATAGCTACTCATTAGTATTTTAAAATATATTAAACAAATAATTGAATTTCTTTTGCTTAGCCACAGTGATCTACTTAGGCTTGAAAACAGACAGACATGAAGAACTCACAGGTGACAAAAATAAAAGGAAAAAAACAGCATTTTAAAAAAACAGGAAATGGACCTTTTTAAAGCATTACATAGAAGATGACATTTTTATATGCATCTGTCACAAGCCTGCTTTTTGAAGAAAGTACTTACATGTCAGAATTGCATCTTCATATTTGAGCCACCAATTATAACAAGGGACAAAACAAGCATAAAGGAAAGCTTCATTCATCAAAGGTTACAGCACAACATATGTCACTGTAAGCCAAAGATATTGTTCTACCCTTACCTTTAAGATATAAGACATCCTCTAAAATGAATATGTAAAGAAAGAGAAGATGAGCGTGAGAGGTCGATGGTTATAATGACCAAATCCATTTATCAATAATTCTAAAACAACATTTGAAATGTTAGTGTTATCATAAATTACACAGAAAGAATATCATCACATTTCCCACATTAGTTTCAGGTGCAATATCATCATGCAGAAGTCCAAAGAATACAGAACTGTGAAGAATAACAAAAACTGAAAATAACTGAAATACACGCTACATAGTAAGAATATATTAATAACTTTCTCCAGCAGAAACAAAGTGATCATGCCTTAGTTTTAATAGATTAGTTATGTGAAGGATTAAGTCAACTTTACACTCCAAAGCTCACCTTCACTGAATTTAATAACTGACAATTATAAATTATCTAGCATTGAAAAGAGGACCTAGGTAACTAGGAAGTGGCAGTCCTGCTTTAGGGAATCAACAAAGAAAATTGGATGATTGCAGGGATTGTAGGTTAATTTCCAAAACAAATCTATAGGATAGTTTTCTGTCCAAATTCTGAATAGAAGTGAACAATTAAGCTCAAGCATTTTCTCTCCTATTTTCTCTCTTATTGTGTTGGGTCAAAAGTGTCCAAAAAATATCCTCCAATGCTCAAATACTGTTCTATTTTTATTGCACTAAGAGTTGGAGGAAACGATAAATCGAAGCAGAAGCATAGTAATTTAAATCAAAACACACTCAAAATTGAGCTAAATCTGCATCATTCATTGTGAAACGCACATTTGATATGCTGCCTTTGCACCATAATTCTAAACTGTCACAAACTTATTCTTCCCTCAGCAAGACCTCTTTAAAGAACAGATATTAATAAAGAAGCATCTTTTCTCAAAGCTGAAACTATTAGAAACTGATTAGAAAGGGGAAAATCCCACTATATGGAAAAGGTAACACTGCAGTTATGGAAGCTAGTGACTGACCTAAGTGCAACTTTGGGAATAAACAAAACCACCACCACTTTGAAATCCCACCTACTCAAATATCCAATGTCCCTTAAGGTTGTTGACAAGAAACCTCTCTTTAAAAAGGAATTTCTTCCATTGAATTATTTTCCTATTTCCACTGCAGTAAATATCATTTTCATAGTTTGGACTCATGGCTTGCTTATATTAACACTTTATTGATTTGGTTAATTAATAGGTCAAAATGCTCCAAAATGAAGAATTTGGTCTGTTTGGTTGGAAATTCAACTCCAAATGAAGTGGCTCTCATTTGAGATTTGTGTGTATGGTTAGCTAACTTAAAGAATTCTCACAATCACATAAAAGTATACCAGAGGCACTTCAGGAGAAGGCTGGAAAAATTCAGGCAGTGCACATTAACCATGTAGGTATTTGATAAATTTTTGTAGATGGACAAAGGGGAAATGGAGAATTAAACAAAAAAAATTGAAGCTGGTAATTCAAGATTAACTGGCATATATCACCTATTGTAAATTCTAGCACATACTCACAGAACTATTTGAAATAAGCTACAAGATTAGCTTGTCAGAAGCATTTTATACCATATGTAGCAAAATTACCTCTTTATAACCTAGTGCTGCTGATGGTCTAAGTGGAGGTGCAGGTCGTAGACAACTTAAACTCCACGGTTTTATAATTTGAGGAGGCTCCAAGGGTCCTCGGGGCTGTCCAGTAGAGCTAAAAGACTGGGAAAATGTCTGATGAGATGTTGGCAATCTGCTATCTGAACCCAACCTTGTGCCACACAGTAAGAGAACAACAATCACTTCATTGGATCAGTAAAGCCAGCCAGAGAAAGGGAAAGATGGGAAAACAAAAGTCTCCAGTTTGAGAACTGGCACTTTCCACTCAAGATTATGGGGTCTCTAAAGAACAGCACAAATTGACTCGACATCCCATGATCCTGTCCTCTCTCTCTTTCTCTCTTCTGCAATTTCATTGAAGTCAACAATTTTTCCTCTCTAGAAGGGAGGAAAGTGGAGTACCAGGCAACATTTGAGTTCAGTGATGTGTTTGGAACTCTAGTAGGTGTTTAAATAGGTTATTTCACCAGAACAACATACGACATAGACTCAGCAACTGAAATAACTAGCTAGTAAATGGCAAAGACAAGATTTGAACACAGATCTGATTCCAAAGCCCATGTTCTATCACCACAATGCACAGTGCTCAAAATAGGAATTTTGGTATTATAGGTTTGAGTGTTAACAGACAACACAGCATAAATCCATTTCACTCAACAAGTACAGTAAAATCTCATCAATTCAAATTCCATGAATTCTAAATGCAGAAACTTAGAGGAAGACAGCACTGAAAGTTTTTCTTTGAAGAAGGTTATTGAGCAAATGTGATAGCATGAGTGAGGTTACATGGAAATGTTTAAGTACTTATGGAAATAAACTATTTGTTTTGAATCAGCATATTATTAATATGAAAATAACAGTCGCTAAACAAAGTAAGATTGGTGATCATTAAAACATCTTAGCAGGACTTCTGGTTGGAAACACTTGGCTAGTAAGTTATCTGGAGTATCTAAATACTGTCAAACAAAATTTTACACTTTGAAGTGGAACGTTTTATTAATTTGGATGAGCCTCACAATGAGAAATCAGAATTAGTGAGGTTTAACTGTACTTCAAAATTTTTTAATAAAGACTAACCAAAGATGAAAGGTGTGCTCATTGCTTCATATAAGTCTTTAGCAGGCAAGATCTGAAGTTAAGCATCCCTGGGCAGAAAAAATGGACTACTTACAGAATGAGCACTGCATGATGATGAGGATGTTTTGGATAATGAACCGCCAGAAGCAGGACCTTTGGTCAATCTGTTCAGCTGCTCCAGCCATTCTTGGAAGTCCTGGCTGTTGTTGCAATGGACCACAACTCTCTCTACTATGTTACCTGCATCACCCAATTAGGAACATTTGAAAAGAAAAGACAAGGAAAACCTTGAGTTTGTCTCATTCATAAATATACTTCATGCAACTAAGACTTGGGTGTCTATTTTCAGGGGTCTTCATATTCATGGAGAACCCTTTCAAACTTCTATATTAGGAACAGATAAGTTATGATAAGAAAATAAATCAATATTCATGTGTGATTTATAAAACTACTTGATTTCTACCAGTTACCAAATCTTAGAAGTAGTGTAAAACCTCACTATGAGCAAACTAGCAATCTAAAAATTTAAGCATGTGGTGCATCTAGTTCATAGTCTAATGTGAGACTATTGTACTGGATCCCTCAATATTAAAGTCAGAACAAGATTTGGGCAAATACCAAATCGTATGCTTTTTATTGGGAAAGAAGAGTACCAGTAAGGCCAGGGATCATTATCCTAGTCTTAGCTGCTGAACCACATCAGTGCAAAAAGTGCAGCCATTACATGTAAATCACACAGGCCTGGCAAAAGGAATAACAGCCCAAAATGTCAGAGAGCATTATCAAGACCTGGCATTTTGCTCAATTTGTGAAGAAAGTTTCATGGCTTTTTAGCACTTTTTTGAAACACAACCAAATCTTGCTAATTCATAGAGGGATGTTAAGATTGCTGATAAAAGTCTACATCTTTAGATCCTCTGCCACTAGGGAATAGATGAGAGAGAGAGAGAGAAAATTACATTTACATCAGTCCATTTTGTTATTCTTTAGCTCTCACAAGTAGCTCTTATGCAAGGGAAGATTGAAACTAATGGCAAAGCCAAGGCTTTTAAATGACCAGGAGACTTCCCTGTTCTATTACTGTACCCTAGTTATTCCAAGAAATGGAATATACTGTGCCATGTCCACATAAAACTTGCTCATGGATTATATATCAGAAAATAATTGCATTTATTTATTTAAACTCCACTTCAGCCCCAAAAAGATTTGAAGTAGCTACATGAAAAAGAGAAAATTACCTACCTGTGATTTCAAATGTGCAGTCATTCCCTTCAATTTCATCTAATCTAGTCACCACCATTCCTGTTATTGGTATTTTTCCCTACCAGAAAAAAAAGTATGTTCCCATTACTTCTGTGATTTTATATATCTCTCTTAGATTTTTTGACCCTCTCAGGAATCACTGCTGAATTATAGGTAGGTAGATTTCTCTAGTCTGTCAATAGATAATGTTTCCCTGTTTAAAATTTTAACCAGACAAGGAAGCAAAGGGGAAATGGGCTGTGTTTGCCTAACACACCCTAAACAATAAGATCAGGATTTACAAAACAATTTACTTTTTGAACATGTTTTCACATGAATTAGTAAAGTAAAGGCTCAATATTATGAAAATTGGTCATGGCCAGGCCAGGACATAACAGACGTTAATAACTTATAACACTCTGTATCTTGGGAGCACACCGAGGGAAGTTTAATTTCCTAAGGAGTTTAGTGGCTTACATCTTAGAAACCCAAATTCTGTCATATGACTGTAATAAGACAATCACAGGAGCAGGTGTCAGCTTTGTACATTCCCACCAATAATGATATGGATCTATAAAATATTGCTGTTAATTTATCCAACCGTAGACTTAGATTTCTATGTATACATTCAAAACCTAGTTCAGAAGCAGAGCAATAGATATTCAGGACAAACTCATTACTAACACAAAGGTCTTTGATCTAATGAACATCTGTTCTGATAAGCTGTTTAATTACAATGAAGTGTCAGAAAATTCTACCTGCTTTTGCTGGCTTGAGCTTTTAATGCCAAAGTGGAGACATTATGTCTGAATGAGAGTCTATTTTCATATGGGTCCTGCCATTTATTTTATATGAAATCTACTAACCTGATAGATAAAGCCACTCATCCGAGGACTTGCAGATAACATTAGCAAGACAGTTGAAAATAACATAAGGTATCGCTCCTCTTTTTCCTGAGGTGGAATGAAAAATATTAAATGGAGACTAGAAATTGAACATTTTTGTTAAAATTTTTCTTGGAATCACTGCTTTGTTACATAGATCTCACATAGTCACCTGACACACTACCAGTGATTTAAGAAAATACCCAACTTCAAAGCAAAAAATTAGTTTAGTTTTACTTTCACATGGACATAATCCCGCAATTTCTCTCTCCTTCTTAAACATAACAGTTAAATACAAATAACCACATTTGTTTCTCAAATACATAAGCCTGAGAAGTCAACAGTTTAGGTAGCCAGTGCAATGTGCTAGGCCTGGGCACAAAAAAAGTCTCTAGGTTCACAAAAAATACATATAATTTTACTTTGAAAAGTGGCAATAGAAGTGGTTTCTTATTTTTATTTTATTTTTTTGTAGTACTAGAGATTGAACTCCAGGCCTTGCATATACTAGGCAGAGGCTTTACCACTGACCATGAAGTGGTTTTTGAGTTATGGACATTTTATTATGCTCTAATGCATGTGAATTGTTTTTCACAAAATTAATTTTAATCATTAAGATTAGGATAATTAATTGTGTCCATATAAAATAAAAAAGTAAACACATTTTAAAAATTTTTGTGTGGTTTTGTATATGAATAGTGCTGGGGATCAAACCCAGGACCTCATGCATGCTAAGCACACACTCTAGCACTGAGCTGCACCCCCAACCTACTTTTGTGGGGTTTTTTTATTTTTTATTTTTATTTCATTTATTTTATATGTGTGTGTGTGTGTGTGTGTGTATGTGTGTGGTGCTGAGGATTGAACCCAGGCTCTGTGCATGCAAGGCAAACACTCTATCAACTGAGCTATATCCCTAGCCCCTTGTTTTTTTAAACTGACACATAATAATTGTACATATTTATAAGGTACAATGTGACATTTCAATTCATGTATACATTGTGTAATAATCAAATCAGTATAATTAGTATATCCACCATCTTAAACTTCTCTCATCTCTTTCCAGTGAGTGCATTCAAAATCCTCACTGCAAGCTCTTTTGGATACATACAATGCATTAATGCTAAGTACATTTTTATGACATTAGAAGAATCTTCACATATGAGGGTTCTCAGAATCCCTTAAACAGATATGCAGTTGGTAAATGTGAAATTTCCATGTGGCTTTCATGCCCAGCCATCTTAGCCATAATTGTCTGCATGCCTTCTGCATTTACTTGCTCCCATTTGAGAAGAGTAACACTCAGAGTCTAACTATTCTAACAAGTGCTCTACATTCTCACCAACCTTTCTCTCATCTAGCTTTCTTCTGTACACATCTCCTCTCCTCCTTCCTCCAGCAGCCTCCCATTCTTTACTAGCCTTTCCCTTTTTGCCTTGAACATATGTGCATCTGCTGTCCTAAAAGGCTTTGTTCTTCCCATGTGGCTCCTTATACATAATATCTCATTTCTTGACATTTTATTGCCAAATTACTTGCTGCCTTCATTTTCTCTCCATTGATCCCTCCCTAACTGCACTCGTACTGCTTTCTCAAAGCCATCAATAACTGCCTTCTAGCAAAATCCAATGGCTTCTTCTTGGTCCTCACATTCCTTGACCTTTGAACCTTCTGCAGCACTCAGCTTTCTGACAACTTTCAAGTGCTCCTCCAGGAATTTCCATGATACCACAAACCCCCAATTCTTTTCTACCATCCTATTTGTCTTTGTTTTTTCTGGCATTTGTTCTTCCTCCTTTCACCCAGGGGATTTATCCCAAAGATGTGAAATGACTAATAGTTAGACTCACTGCATTAACCTTCCCCAGGGTATCTGCATTTTCAATGAGATTGCTTATTAACCCAAAGTAATGAATCTCTGCCAGAGGCACATTCGGGAATATAGGAAAATGTTTTGGGAGAGGGAAGACAATCCTAATACCCAATAAATCATACCAGGTGACATAATCAACCTTTCTCCCCTCCCCTATCCCCTTCTTAAAAGAAATAATCCATCTTCACGCCCTGTGATGCTCTTTGGATATTTGCCTCCTAGGAAGGCACATCTGTCAGGGACATCTAAATCTCTGCCTGTAACTCTGACCTATCACCCACATTTCCATACTATTTCAACAGCTGCTTACAAGACATCTTCACATGGATAGCTATAGTCTCTTGAAAGGTAACAGGTCTAAAATTACATTCATCATCTCTTCTAGCCCATGGATCACTTCTTCCCATTGACTTTCCCATTTAAACATGTTTCAGAGTTGCCTCTTATGCCCTTTCCCTCTGCCACCACCTTGGCTGGGGGCACTTTTCACTTCCCATTCTAGTTAGCCTTTCTGTTTCTAGCCTCATCCTCACCTGATATATATGGTCACCAGATGAAGTGTCAAACAGCCCTTTAATTATATTTTTCTGCTACTCAGTACTCTTTCATTATTTCTTATTGCCTGCTCCATCAATCTAAACCACTCTAGGTTGATGTCCAATGTTCTTTGAAACCTGATTCAATTAACCTTTTCTTTCACTATGTCTAAAATGCTTCCTCTGATACCTGAAGTCTGGTTTTCTTACTGCCCTACAGAAAAAAAGCCACACTCCTGTTCTCTCTTGAAATAAAAATGACCTCAACTTTATCCTCCCCTTTTCTTTTTAGCATCTTCCACCTTGAGTCCTGATTCCATAAGGTCTTTTTGGTGTCTCCCTTCTCTGAATTTCTATGGACTCTGCTGCTGGCCATTTGGTTTGTTTTCTAATTGCAACTTGCATTTTAATCTATTTAAGTGAGTAATTTGAAAGCAAAGCTCACTGCTTGTTCATGCCCTCTATTTCCCATAGCATCTAGCAGAGTATTGGGCAAAGAATGGGTGTTCAGTTTCTGATTTGAATGCTCAATCATTTGCCCTCGGTAGAAGTACAAATAAAAGGAAGAAAAATATGAAAGATGGGAGAAACAATGTTAAGATTTAAAGCACTTTACCTCACATGTTCCATACTGCACCATTACTTGTGACATAAAAATCACATTTCCCAAGGTTTTTATATCCTCCCCTTCCCATGCCTGAATAGGTTCCGAAAGTATCTGCAACTCCAGCTGTTTTCTCTTTCTCAGATCTTGGCACTGTCCCTACAGAACCAAAACAGAGCACAGTGAAATTCTTATGAAATAGATCAGTAAAAGTTATCAGACCTAAAACAACATCAAAGTAAGGTGCGACCTTTGCCTCTCACATTCCCACTGAATCCCACTACTGTTCACCTCGAATCCTATGACCAGACCCATTCCTGACAGACAGAAGATCCACTACCCTCAGTCTCTAGCCTTGAGCTCCTACAAGTTGTATGAGGACGAGCTACTTTTCATTTTGCCAAAGTGTCAAGATAGTAAAGTAGGGGCTAGGATACAGCTCAGTTGGTAGAGTGCTTGCCTCGCATGCACAAGGCCCTGGGTTCAATCCCCAGCACCACAAAAAAAAAAAAAGACAGAAGGGTAGAAAGGGTTTGTTTCTCCCTCTTTATAAAAGTCTAGAAGGATAAGTAGTGGGATCACATAAAGCAGAGGCAGGAAAACAACTGGCAGATTTGGATCTGTAGGTTGGTACCCTGCTCTAGCTCCTCACCATCTTGTCTCTTTTTGTATAAATAGAACTTTAATTACTACAAAGCAATTTTATTTTTCTAGCATATGTTCACTTTTTCATCAAGGTAACATCCTGACAATAACAAAAACAAACAAACAAACAAAAAGCTACAAGACTTATATAAAAGAGACTGGCAAAAAGAAATGTAAATTCATATAAATTCATTCTTTATGGCACGGGGACTCAAACTGAGCTTATAATGAAACACATGTACCACTCTGCACTGGGTATAGGGAGCAAAAGTAGATTGCTATAAAAATACTAAATTAATTTTCATTTCTAAAAGGATTGGGAAAAGGAGGACAACTGAATTTCATGATGACAAACTGAAAATTCAAACCAAGAAACAATTTACTGTTTGACAATACTATATGGAGTGTGAACATTAGAGATATATATATTTAAATCCCTGCTTCAGAAAGTGTGAGGATATTTTAGAGTAATTTAACAGTATTCATTCCAAATTGAATACAAAAATAAGCATATGGTTAGTTATATTACTGTTTCCAAATGACTGTAATGTAATAGCTTTTTGGAAGTGATTTTTCTATAAAATCTCTGCTACCTCATTCAGCCAAATGGAGACTTAAAGGAATAAATTTATTGTAAAGATACTTTCCTGAACCTATACCAAAAATTGACTACAACCATGAAATCAGGTTTACATGATCAAAAAGAAATGCAGTTTTTTTTCAAAGAGGCATTTTACATTTTATTTACATGGGGAAAATAAGAGACAAATTACAATAAATACCACAGGTTTCAGTGGACTCTTCTAATTAGATTGAGCCGTGTGAAACTGCCAGTGTTTGATTGTTTTTAACCTACAACAGCAGCAATTTTAACCTAATACCTTACTCTGGTCTTCACCTTGCTGCTTAACCATGAAAATACCAGTTACTGATCTTTTTATTTTATTTTATTTTATTTTTTGGTACCAGGGATTGAACTCAGGGGTACTGAACCACATCCCCAGCCCTATTTTGTGTTTTATTTAAAGACAGGGTCCAGTTACTGATCTTTTAATAGCAATATAAATGAGGTGATGGTGAACATTGCATCACAAACTTACAGCAAGGAAAATAACTGAACATTGATCCAAATAACTTAGAATGCTACAGAAATGTCAAAAATGTAGCTAAACTTAATCCATCACCAAAAATAAAGCTTTCTTTGCTTCTAAAATGGCACCAAGTGGTTTTACATCAGTGGGTTCATGAACACACATTAACCATGATGTTCAAGATACAAGATTATAGTTCCTTTGGTAGCAATTGTATTTTAGTAGATTATGTTTTTTTTCCCTTTTATAAAGGAGTTCTTTTTCATATACAAAGAACAAACTCACGTCCTTTGACATAGTTGATTCCAGTATTGATGCCAATCAGTGAATGACGAGTTACAGACATAGGGTAAGCAAAGGGGGTAAAGACAAAGACAAAAGGAAACCCCCCACCTACACACCAATGCTTAATGTGGCCAAGACTTCAAATGTGATTGCTTTATATCTTTAGCCTGGCAATCTTTCATAGGTAAGCATGATTTTTTGGAGGACAAAATGAAATGGAACAATCACTGCAATACTGTCATAAAAGGTCTAAAGACCTTTGCATAAGGAAGAAAATATTACACACAAATCATTCTTTGAGGAACAAAATACACAAAATGCTCTACACTTAAAGCATCGCTTACCATGAGTGTTTTGAATGCTACGATTGCTTTCAGAATATCCTGATGATCTGGATGAGTATCCTATCAAAGTAAATTTCGAAAACAGTATTAGCAGAGAATGGGTCATCAGTAGCTAGGAGGTCCAGGTGAGAGGAATGTGTGGCCCCAAAAAGATAGTAAGCAAGAATTTGGAGTGGTGGCAGAATCATCCCAACTGTAGTGATGATAACATAAGTCTATATCCATGTTAAAGTCAAAGAACAGTGAACCAAAAGATAATTTAATTACCTAATAATTGAAGGTACTGAGATTCCAACTGTTGGTCTCTGTTTTAATTCTTGAATTAGCATAAAGTATAATGGACTTTTAAAACAGTGGGTAACAGTATATATTTAGTAACAGTATAGTAGGTATAATTATTGAAGGAAGAGTTCCCATTTCCATTTTTTGCTGTTATACTTTAGATAATAAATATTTAGTAATAAATATGGTAATTAAATAATTACCTGAGCAACAGTGTTAAGTCATAGAGTGTACCTAATCTTGAGGTATATGGGGTTATACCTTACCTGTGGAGTGTAAAGTGTATGTCAACCTAACCTCTGGAATTCAGCTGGAGCAGTAGGAAGATGCAATCTGCTCAACAAGTTTTTGGGTGAGAAAATACAGAGATGAACTTGAACAGCATCAGGGTCTGATTCAAGCCAAGAATAATATTGCTCATGGAAAGTAGGTTTGTAATCCTTTATAACAAAATTTGTTGTCACCCAAATCAGTTGACTCCTGAGAATTTCAAGTTCCATTCTACTGTTAGCCAGTAATCATGCCCAGCAATCAGAAATATGGATAAAGTGTCTCACCACTGGTGAACTAGCAGGAAGGAGGTGTCTTATAGGATGGTGGGTAATGGAAAGCAAGCCAAAGACAATGTGAACAATAGAAGGCAGGGGTAGAAACAGGCCCCACTACAAGGGAAGTTGAGAGAGGATCTGGGCAGTAGGAGCATATTCTTACTGCCTTGGGTTTCATTTTCTCCCCCAATTAAATGTGTATTTGTACTTCAACACTGAGAAATAACAGAAACTTAGGCCATTGGTTTCTGGATTTTTGTGATAAGCAAGGAGGGGCAAACCTCAAACGGTTCAGCCAACTGGTCTGCTTCTGGAAAGGCCTCCAACACCTTCCCGAGCCCTAACTGAAATTTCATTCTGGCAGACTTTATTCACCTGCTCCCCACTGCCTCCAGCTTTCAGGCAGGTCAAACACCCTGAGAATGTGGTTTCACTCAGAGTACATGATTTCAATCCTGACAAATGCTGACAAGCTTTAAAGATAATCAACCCTTTTAAAACCTCAAAACCTTCCCCCAGACACAGGAAGAGCAACTAGGGTAAATGCAGCCTCCCCCAGGGGGCCCTCCTCTCCCACCCACACCTCCACACCCCATGCATAATCACCAAAGAACAGCTCAAGGAACTATCCCTGCTGGCTGGTTTTTAATCACAACAGGATTTTTGCTTGATGAAAAATGATTCAATGATCAGTCTTCATCACGAATCTTAATATTTAGAAAAGATTATACAACTGTGTCATCTAAACTGTAACTTTATAAACCAAAATGTGAGGGGACTTTGATGTAGATGTACTGATGTATAGAGAAATGCATTAATATTGGATCCATTGATTAATCTTGATGGAATACCAGAATCTTACACTGTAATCCAGAGTCAGAAATCTGAATGATTACAGTGTTCTGGAGATAAATATTCCTGTCTACATTGAATGGTTCTTTGTATTTTCTGATGTTGGTTTGCTTTATCTCCCACAATACATTTGGTTAATAGACCAGAATAACAGAAATTTCTAGGTTGGAGTTTGAATGACCCCCATCTACAGATGAGAAGGCAAAAGAAAACTTTTAAATATAGATTAAATATAGATTTAAATGTAGATTAGAAGCAAGGAACAGGCCCAAGACTTGGGAAGAGGGGAGAGGGATAATGATCATGAACATCTGGTATGAGAGAAAATGGATCTTACTTTGTTGCATAAAGAAGTAAACTAGAAGCCTGGGAAGAGGGAAGATTGGATTGAGTAAATTTTGAAACAGACATTTCCTGGATCCTCATCAAGGTTAGTTTAGAGACAAATTGGCTGCTTCCCAGAGCAGAGTGTCATACAGATACAGGAGCTTAGAAAAGCTTGCCTTGCTTTACCTCCATATGCCGTTCCAGCTCTTGTAAGAGAGTAACATACTTTTCCAGTCGCATGAATGGCTTGCTGAGGCTTGTAGTTAAAATGAGGATACCTGGGCTGGATGCACCTTGATTTTCCATAAATTGTTCCAGATCATCACTAGCAAAAAAATAAACATAGCTTTCTTACTGCTGACTACCCCAAGTAAAGAGTTACCAATCTAACATTATTTTACTATTATTTCCCACAATATAAAACCAAATAAAAAATTATTTCACTAGTCCAAATGTAGTTCAATTTACTTCAACTCAATTCAATCAACATTTATTCAGTTCTTCCTTTGCCATTGGTCCTATGCCCAGCAAGGGGACTCCACTGGTGGGCCAGACACTCATGATCCCTGATGTCCTTGACTCAGTCAACACTTACTGATTGAGCATCTACTAAGTGGTGGGCTCTGTACCCCTCCCTGATGGGGATATAGCAGTGAATGAAGAAGTCCCACCCTTCAAGAGCTTGCACCCAGTGGGATGGGACATAGAGACTATCCGATGACCTCAACTTAAGGTTAAAAATAACATATTTTCTTAGTCACTTCAAATATTCTAGGTTATTTGCTGGTCAGATACCAAGAGTAGCAACTCACTAAGTACTCCCTGTCACCCATTTGCAACGTTCTAGAATGAAGTCCTACATTCAGGTAGCAACATGTTGGTAAGACTCACCACAAAGTCACTTAGCCTAGGATCTGAATCCAGTGTTGCAGAATACCTGAACACTTCCAAAAGGCAACAATGTGGTGAGAATAGTAATAATAGCTTGTGAACTACATCC